>JAVFHW010083161.1:0-21861 GCA_032159205.1 Eurystomus glaucurus suahelicus
TCTGATAATAACAGACTGGAAAAAGGTGATAATGAGAAACAGTCAAAGGGTATTGGCTTGTGAAGAAGCTTATACAGGAGGATACAGGCTTGAGTATGATAAGAAAGGTTCAGGGTAGACCTCTGAGCTGATCATGAGGCAAAGAGTGTAAAACTCTTTGGAAACTCCAGAAATTTTGAAGGAGGAAGCAAGATGAGGAGTAGGTTCACCATGAGAGGCGGGGATAAACTCATGAAATTCAACAAAGTCAAGTGCAAGGTCCTGCATCCGGGTCAGGGCAACCCCCAGCAGCAACACAGGCTGAGGATTGAAGGGCTGGAGAGCAGCCCTGTGGAGAAGGACTTGGGGGTGCTGGGAGGGGAAAAGCTGGATGGGAGCTGGCACCGTGCATTCACAGCCCAGCAGCCAATGTCCTCCTGGGCTGCGTCCCCAGCAGCGTGGGCAGCAGGGCAGGGAGGGGATCCTGCCCCTCTGCTGCGCTCTGGGAGACCCCCCTGCAGTGCTGGGGCAGCTCTGGAGTCCTCAGCACAGCAGAGACATGGACCTGGTGGAGCGGGGCCAGAGGAGGCCCCAGCAATGATGGGAGGGCTGGAAGCCCTCTGCTGGGAGGCCAGGCTTGGAGAGTTGGGCTTGTTCAGCCTGGAGAAGAGAAGGCTCCAGGGAGACCTTCTGGTGGCCTTGCAGGACTTCAAGGAGACCTAGAAGAAATTTGAGGAGAGACTTTTTACAAGGTCTTACAGTGATTGGATGAGGGGTGATGGCTTCAAACTGGAAGAGGGTAAATTTAAATTAGATGCAAGGAAGATATTCTTTATTGTGAGGGTGGTGAGGCACAGGAACAGATTGTCCAGAGAGGCTGTGGATGCCTCCTGCCTGGAAGTGTTCAAGACTGGTTACATGGGGCTTTGAGCAACCTGCTCTAGTGGAAGATGTCCCTGCTCATGGCCAGGTGTTGGAACTAGATGACCTTGAAAAGTCCCTTTCAGCCAAAACCATTCTATGATTCTATGACTGCGTAAGCCATATTTACACCAACACTTGAGTTAGAATTCTCTTCAGGAGGGGGTAGACCTGAGCATTGAGGTGGAGGCAAAAGCTGACATCCCTTAGAAAAAAAAGAGAGAAAGGATAAGACAGAGGAGAGACGCTAGGTGTTGCCAAACACCTCTACTGCTCCACTTTTGAACTAGTCCGGAAGAGGTGACTTTCTTATGAACTTCCCTGCAGCCAGATTCATTCCTGTCCCTACAGGCAGCATCTAAAAGTAGGGCTGAGGGACAGTTTCTTATATGGAGAAGATGGAGGTGACCAATCTGTCTGCACTGCCTTAACCCTGTTGACATGAGCAACTGAAAGTTGTAGGTCCTCACTCAACTGTTTTATATGACTGGTTCAAGGACTTGCACTGACAGGCATTTTACTTGTCTTAGTTGTACTGGCTCCCTGCATTTATTCTTTCAGAATTAAGAGACTGATGAAATCATTTCTTTTCCACGTTTAGCAACAATATTTTTATTTTAAAATGGTATATCAGCTTCCAGCTTCCTTCCCTGTGATGGTACAAAACTACATATGAAAATACGAAGGTTTGTCCTCTCATGTGACCCCAAACCATCATTATCTAAGTCAGCCTTGGGTATTCTGGGATGTCCAGTGTCAGTGGTGCAGTGCAGCACAGGAACATCTACTTGGCCCTGTAATTCTTCAGCTATATTTGCACTGCAACATGCACAAAGTCAGGAATATCTCCTCTCAGTCCAGCAAGCAATTTATGATAAAGTTGCCTGCAAACCCAGCAGGCAGATTCCTCCTGCCCACAGAAGATAACAAGTAGTAAAGACCTCCAAAATGTTGAGGAGCAACATCACTGTTTTGCTCCCATTTGCTGCCAGGAGGGAATAACTCTATTCTAGTCAAAAGGTACAAATAGAAGAGTACTTTTTTAAAAAGCATGATTGAAGAGTCTTGCAATCAACATTTGAAGAACGAGACATGGTAATACATGTTCGTTGCTCTCAGATTCCCAAGCTCGAGCAAGTTCATTAGTGTGCATTGCTCTTTAGGGAGTCATTTTTCACCGTTAATCACGCTTTATGCACAGAGGATGCGCTGTGGGAAATGGAAGTGGCTGTTAATGGAAACATATTGCAGGGTGCTGGGATTCACAGCCTACCTTTCCATTTGGCAACAGCCTCCGGATTGCCACACGGTCCAAGTGCCACCCAGAGTTCAGTCCTCCACCCTTGTGTCCTATGCGAATCTTTTCAATAATGTCACCGACATCCTCCAGCTACAGAAAAATAAAAAGAGAGAGAGAAAGATTATGGCATGAACAACAGGAGGCTTTCGAGACACTACTTCTTTAGCTTGTTTCCTATTTTTCCAGTCTGTATGAAGTCCCAGGGGAGTAAATATTAGCATTGATGTGGATAACGCCCTAACGTGCATTTTAGCTAAAGGGTTTGCCTGACCTTCTGTTCCCAAAATGGAGACAATCTTGCTCTACACAAGTTACCCACTGTATGAGATGGATTTGTTCGCACAGCAGCAATCCTGCATCTCAGCCTTCCCTGTACGTGTGGGAATGAAGGCAATTTTTTATAAATTGCAATGCTGCTGCATCTTAAATTGTTCTTTTTATATCCCTTTCCTTTGAAAACACTGATGTGCACCCTTATAACACAGGAAGAATAGCTTTGAGAACAAAGTACAATATTTACAGCTTGGTATCTTATATTATTCCTCTCCTGTTCCACCAGAGAATCCCAATGACATTTTGAGCAAGTCAACAGGATCAGTATCTTAAGTAACTACTCTTTTATTATGCTTCACCTTATTACTTCGGTACTTCATTGTTTAGTTCAATAATTTAAAGCCACCTCCTTTCCAAAGGCTTGAACAGGAAAAATGATATTTGCTCCTAAGTAATAGTTTTGGTTATTTCAGTGCAAGCTTTTGTATAGTTGGCATTTAAAAAAAAACATGGCTGGCTGCAAACTTCCTCTGCATGAAGAAGAAGCACACTGAACTGTCTTTCTGTCCATAGGGACTTTGAGCCTTTTTTTCTCTGAAACACGAGAAAACTGAACATCTCAGTTTGCACCACTGGAGACTACTCCCTTCTTCTCCTCCCAACTGTCAGAATTGCACCATGCTGAAGCAAAGACATGAGCAAATTTAGAAGACTCTGTAACTCTGTAAGAGTGATGGCACTACTCAAGGAGTTCACAGTCTGAACAAAGCGGGTTTGACTTCATCAGCCCTGCCCTGAGCTTAGACAGCATAAGCATCACTGCAAAATAATTAAATGCTCCAAGTTCATTTCTAAAACTCGTGCATGCATACAATTATGCACTAGGGGAAAACTATTCTCTTCTCTTTCGTCCTCTACAAATAATCATCCTTCAATGAAGCTTTTAATCAATGCATAGCACTAATGTGATGCATGACCAGTACAGATCCATGTTAAAGAAGAAGTGGTCTTTACCCTGCTGTAGGCATCCCCCGTGAACCATCAACTGGGAGCATAGCTGAGACCAGACTTTAATCTTTTTTGCCTTTTTGCAAAATGTGAAATGGTAGAGGCCATTAAGCACACTAAAATAAATGGGCAATTCTCAGTTTATGTTTCCTGTGATCCCCAAGTTTTGTTTAAGGTCTGTTGAACTCCAAATCGTGGCTGTACACAAGTAGGTGAAAGAAAAATCTATTTTGCTTCATCCTCACCTCCTGCAGCAAGAGGAACTGGTGAAGAAAGAATGAAGTTTGAGGGCAGGTTAATATGATGTTATAAATCTGGAGAACAAACTACATTTTTACTCGCTCCATCTAAAGAAAGTACTAATGTTTCAGATCCCACCAAACCTAAAATAAATCTTACAGAATAAAGAAATGGCAATAACAGTGAGTTTAAGATTTATACCTATGGAGTGATGCAACATCTGTTATGAAAAACTGTGGAACCTCCACCAAAATAAGTCTTATTCTTTGTTTTTAAGGAATCATGAAGTTTTATTTTATGATTCACGCCATATAACAAAGTTTTAACTTTTAAGAAGTTTATTTTAAGATTTGCTTTCAATTACAAAACCAAACCAAACTCAAAACACAGAGAGGTTCTAAGGTCCTCTGTGAAGTCAGTGTTGGTGTTGCAGCCAGCGAGGGAAGGTGAGGGCATGAAGCAATACCATGAGGATAGGTCAGAGCATGACTGTCTATATTTTTGCCTCTCACAAATTCTCAGCTATAAAAATATATTATGAATAGGAACTGCTGAATAAAGTGGATGTAAATGAGCTTGTGCATTGATGTCCATTGGTTTACTATTTGCATATAGTACAAACACTTCAGGAAATACTTGATAAGATCTTTCAAAAAGTTAGCCTTGGGTATTCAAAGATCATGATATCTACAGCAAACTAATGGTCTCTCTGTCCAAGGATACAGAGAAAAAGAACATGATGCTTAGGTCACCATAGAGCTGGAATAAATGAACAGACCATCCATCCCAAATGAAGTGTTAGGTAAGCAGTGAGCACCATGGACCAGACCCATCAACATGATCTGCTGAAACAGGAACATGAAATGATGCAAAAGGACCTTAACCACTAGGCAGCGAGTGCTACTGCAAGCATTAGGTTCCTGCTATCTTTCCAAGTATTGCAAACTGCAAGAGAAAGCAAACGAGAGTGGTAACAAGAGGTAGATCTGGCATGTATGGAGAATGATACCTTTTCTTTACGAAGTCTGGTCTAGGAAATGGAGGATTTAAAGACCTTCCAAAGTGACTCTCAACATCACCTGGAAGGGTAAGCCTCCATATCCATGTATTGGTACACCTCAGGTCCATGATAAAATTGCAGCAGCCTTTACAAGGCTTAACATGGCATTAGACTGAAGGGACATTGCATGTTTGATACCTTTTAGTTGCCACAAACTGGAGGTCAGTGAGAAAAGATTTAGAGTCACAGAATCATAGAATGTTTGGGGTTGGAAGGGATCTTTAACCCTACCTACTGCAACCCTCCTTCAGGGAGCAGGGACATCTGCAATTAGAGCAGGTTGCTCAGAGCCCCGGCCAACCTCACCTGGAATGGTTCCAGGGATGGGGCATCCACGACCTCTCTGGGCAACCTGGGCCAGTATTTCTTCACTCTCAGTGTAAACATTTTCTTCCTTCTTTCTAGTCTAAACCTCCTTTTTTTAGTTTAAAACCATCAACCCTTGTCCTGTTGCAACAGGTCCTGCTGAAAAGATTGCCCTCATCTTTCTTATAGGCCCCCTTTAAGTGCTGGAACACCGCTACAAGGTATCTCTGGAACTTTCTCTTCTCCAGGCTGAACAGCCCCAACTCTTTCAGCCTGGCTTCAGAGAAGAGGAGTTCCAGCCCCTTGATCATTTTTCTGGCCTCCTCTGGAACCTCTTCAACAGGTCTATGTCTTTCTTATGCAGAGGACTCCAGAGCTGGACACAGTACTTCAGGTGAGGTCTCAATTTTGATCCAGTACACGGTATGTATGTTGCAGGACAGAGTTTGAATGCACATTCTTCAGGTAAAAGAGCTGAATAGCTTTTCCTTAAAGAGAAGTTCCCACTTCACTCCATTTTCTCTTCTTAATCCCCATAGGGCAAGTTAAGATGCAAGCAAGCATCTTTGGTCTTACCTCCACAATGAATTGATTGACTGAGTTCCTTTCAAAATACATCCTTTGCTCTCTCTTGTTGAGGCACAGGGATTTTTGCTGAGTGCATATCCCATCACTTCCATAGAGAACAATGAAGACATCTGCATCTGTGCCAGCTCCAAAGATATCGCTGGTGTAGACCGTGATCTCATAAGGAACAACTGATTTAGGAAACGGAAGAAAATTAAACCAATAGAAGTTAGTAAGCAGCATACCAATGCTCCTAAGAAAACTTTAATGAAACAGAATCTGCCTTAGAAAACTCAACAGGACAGGGGAAGAACCACACATTTGTGGCCACTTAGTTATCAAGCTGGTCAGTGCTATGAGAATCCAGAGGAATTTCCTTTGACCTTGTAAGGCAAATTGAGCTTGATGCATGGTCATTTACTGTGATATTGAGGTTAATCACATGATCAGAAAGCACATGGGGTATTTATATCTGCCATCTGAAGTTACTGAAATGGGATTTACTTCACCAGCTCAAGTCTTAAAGCAAAACATGAAGTCACAAATTTTTGAGCAACAAGGCAGGTGGATACATTTTAGTCAACTGGAGGTAGTACAGAAATATTCAGGATAGCCTTATTGATAAAAAAAATGTGCTATTTTCATTACCAAATCAGTAACAAAAATCAAACACAAGGGAAAGAAATAAAACCCTCTGTTGTCCACTCTGATCTAGTTTTCTCTTAGCACCACCTTCTCCATAACACCAAGGCAAACACGTTAAATTACTACCAGATCAATAGTGAAAGTAGAACAGTAAGGATCAAGACCCTAAAGACTTCCTTATTCTGTTCCCTTGGTTTCTGCATGACCCCAAAATCTGATGCCTCCTTTTGTTCATCTCTATCTTCACAGATTCTCCATCCCAAGTCCTGCTGAAGCATGACTCAGACTTGTTGAGGAGTAAGACTGACCCAGGAAAAAAGACTGAGGCTCTGTTCCTGCTGTGCAAGAGAGTTGCTGAATATCCTTGGTTTCCAAGGTGAGACAGAGTACGAAACCTATGTCCAGATGTCTGCACATCGAACAGGTGTGTACATCTCCAGATGTAATCACTAAAGTCAATGCAGCTTGTAGAAAGAGTCAAATAAGCAAATGTAGACACCTTCCTTCTAGTTAGCTGAACCATTTTCCAAACCCACACTCTGTGGATGACCAAACATCTATTGATGATGACAGGAACTCAGACAGTCCAATGTCATGAGAACATGTACATTTGGTTGTGCCATTTGGCAAACTGTATCATGTCCCTATCTCCTTTAAATCCTTTCTGAAATCTATAGATTAAAAATACCAGGTAAGGCATAGGCACCACTAATTAGCTGCAGGGACTTCTCCTGCCGCAAGCAGACACAATCCCTGAGGTCCACATTGCTACCCATAAGTACAGCCTTCCATCAGGATTGAAGCACAGGACCTCCCATACACACAGGACCTTCCACCAGCCTTTAACTACTATCACCAGGATCCACTCCTGGCCATCCCTCTTCATTACACCACCCACCCCGCTTCCACTGCTTCCCATCCCTCACTACAATCTTCTCAGCTCCTTGTCATCTGCATCCTCGTACGCTGCAGCGACTTCAGTCATCTTTACTATTTACATTACAGCACTTGGTGCTGTATTTCAGATTCCACATGTCCGTTAGGGTAGAGAGGAGGTTTCTGGCAGCGTATCTGTTACTGTTGGAGTAGCTCTGATTATGCATATTGGAGACTAATCATTCATTAAAAACCCAGGCTCTCTAAATACGGCTCTTGGGAGAAGAGAGATGAAGAAGTTTTCTTCTACAGAGAGTCAGCCTGGAGGTACTTAATATTCTTTCTGTCCAACCCAATGAAATCTGCTCTGCTGTGCCGCAAGTAAACTAGAATAGTTTCTCCAATGTGTAAGTGGGGGGAAAGAAATCCTGGAGACCAAAAATCACAGGCTACGCTTTATGAATTAAAAATTATCTTCTCTGCTGAAGTCCGTGGTGCTTGCTTTCCTTGCTTGAATATTAATATCAGCTTAGAACTGAATCAGCAAAGCAGCAGAGTAACAAGGTCACTAGCAGCAGAACTTTCAGCTGTCAGACGCCCATTTCATTTACGTGGCGCTTTTAAAGCCGTATCCCCACAGGGATGATCTTAATTGGACTGCCAATGACACGTTTCATCATTTGTTCAGCGTGAAGCAATTCTGGCACGAGTCATCATAAAACAAGTCAAAATGTCTTAGTTCCCTCTGGCAAACTGAAACGCCCAGGCTGATAGTTAGGAAACCAGAATGCAGTAAATGGCACAGTGAGAATGGCTTAAATGGTGAAACAGCCTAAACTGAGCCTGAGCCTGGTGTGACTTCTTTGCCACAGCGGCCTGACTATTTTCGGAGACTGAATATGGGCTGCTGACAAACAAACAAACAACTTTTGTTGTCTAAATAAGAAACTGCAGGGAGTAAGGCTTTTGATAGTCAATGCATACAATGAGGGATACAATGAGGTAGGAGACAGCTTTGGTGTGAATAACTTAGCACTTGTTCAGAGTGACCCAGGAAGCACCTGGCAGGGCATGGGGTGGAAATCAACTCTCAGGTTCCACACCTCATTCCTCATTATTATGGCATCCTATCTAATGAGAAGAAAAGGCAATTTTGATAGTCCCCTGAAGGTAGACCAGAAAATACTTGTTGACAACTTGAAACGAAGTAGATCTGGGATGGACAAGTGAAATAGAGTCCCAGGGCTGTGAGTTCCCTGTATGCAGTCAAGGGTGCGGATGTGAAAAGGGAAAGAAAGGGCTACAAAATAAGAAAAATAATGTTTCCAGTCATTATTTCTTTCAGGAAAGCCATGTTATCTGATTCTTGCTATTCTGGAGGCAGGAAAAGAAGTTGCCTGAGTAGGAGAGTTTGAGGTGCCATAGCAGACTTGAAAATTATAATCTTAGTACTCAGAAGGAGCTCCCAAAGGACACTGGGTTTACCTCAAATTAATTTAGAGCGTAGTGAAGTGAAAAGTAAGGAAAAATTGGGGAATGCTAAAAGAGGCAGACTGCTACAACACTATCAGAAAAGCACCACACTGAAGAAACTCTGGAAAAGGGTCTTGCAGCAAGAGATGTGTGTGCAATGCCAAAGGCACTGGGGGACCCAAGGCTTGGAAGCAAGACCAAAGTGCCTATTTTAACAGAAACAGCAACATAAGAATGGAGCAAGATCAAAGGGAAACTGGAGACAAAACAGCTCGGAGTGGGCTGAGGACTCGGAGATGCCAAGGAAAGAAGGAGCAAAAAGACAGTCATATACAGCCGCATGGCTCCTAATGACTTTCTGATTTGGCACATACAGGAAATGCTTGTCTAGAGTGCCCAGAGGAACCTTCTTATAGTAACTGGAACAGTGGGCATGTGATGTATTTATGAATTTTTTGAAGCCAATACAAGGGAGAGGCTAAGCCTATAAAACTGCATGAGCCAGTGAGATTTTATCTTTTGCAATGATGGGTGTATCCTGGGGAAACAGCATTCTGCTCACATGGGATATACTCTCTCATCTGTAGTTCTGCAGGGAAGATAATTCTCTCAATGGCTCCATCATCCTCCGATTTATCCAGCCAACGGCCACAAGGGAACTTGAGACACCGTCCCAGCGATGGGGCATCAATCTCCACCCATTCCAGAAACCAGCCAGTTGAATTACCTGTGTTTGGAGAGATAACAGTGAATAACATACAAAGCCTTTAAAAACAGCAGCAAATGAATCATTGCATTCCGGACCTCTGAGAAATAAATCTTCCTCTCTTTTGCCAATGGAAAAATAGAATAAATATCATAAAAATCATTGCAAGTGATTGTCCAGGTTTGAGGTTCTGTGTGTTGCGTTTCTATAAGCATCAGGTTAAAGACATCTGTGCATTACGTTTCTACATCCATCAGGTTAGAGACACGCACGTGCTAATTACTGCATCACTTGGATTAATTTGCCTTTGTAGTAAGCCAAAGGAGTTATTTAAACACGTGCCCCATAGGGAAGGAATCCACTGCTTCCCATGTCTGTAGTAGAGACACAGCCATGTGTAAAAAACAGCTAAGACTTTATGATCAAAACAACAAAAATATTGATAAAGAAATGAGACAAGGGTATAGGTCTCATGTGCGACAAGAAAAAAAAAAAAAAATAGAAGCTTTGGCAATGTATGAGAATGGCATTAGCAGCAAAGACAGTAGTAGCAACAGCCAAAGTGACAGCAAGGATCTGTCACCAAAAGGTAAATCACGTTTGGGGGCTTGGAGGCAGGTTATTTTACACAGCCATGTGCCTAATGCACTAGAAATACTACATTACAAAGCAGATTATCTTACCTTTATTGTCATGGCCTATCTTGATTTTCTTCAGGTCTCCAATGTCCACAGACTCCACTGTAAACTCATCTACCTTCCCACGCTCGAATTTGTTCTTGTTAATCTTTGAGGCCTTTAGGCTGACTGTCCCTGTTGTGGATATGCAAGAGGACATTGTTCAGTGTGTGAAACAAATCCTCTGGGAATGTCAACAGCAGAATGAGGGAAGTGGCTAAATCGGAAAAGAAGGCTTTTCATCTCAAGATCTGAGCTTTGTCCCTCTCTCTGAACCCAAGTCTGTATCAACACCTAAAATACGCAGAATTCCTTTCCTGAGTGATCCTCTGGCAGTGCCACAGTGACGATGCTGTTGTGCTGTGATCACAGCTAAAGGAGCTGAAGCTACCCATCAGTTCCCTGTCACTCTCACAGGCATGCGAGTCAGCTCAACTGCTTCCAAGAGGATTTGCTCATCAGCTGATTAAAGACTTCTGGGCCACTCAAAGAGGCAGGAGAGCTGGATTTCAGGAGCATGCTGATTCATCGCTGAGGAGAGCAAATCGTTCACCCCATTCACTACTCAGTAACGTAGTCCCAGTCAACTGTGCTGTTTCTATAATTAAAACTACAGGCTTTAGATCGGCAGCTGGTGCAAACCAGTGTTGCAAAGTTCGACAGCGATTTGCAGCAGCTGGTGCTGTGCTCCCAGTTATCACGATGTATGAGGAGACAGTGAGAACATGAGGTTGTACTAAAGACATTTCCGTATCAGAAATGGTTTGACCAGCAGGAGTAGGAAGGTGATCATGTCTCTGGACTCGGCACTCATGAGACCGCACCTTGAGTATTGTGTCCAGTTCTGGGCGCCACAGGACAAGAAGGACATTGAGGTGCTGGAGTGGGTCCAGAGAAGGGCAATGAAGCTGGTGAGGGGTCTGGAGAATATGTCATATGAGGAGCACCTGAGAGAACTGAGACTGTTTAGCTTGGAGAAAAGGAGGCTGAGGAGACCTCACTGCTCTCTACAAGTATCTAAAAGGAGGTTGTAGTGAGGCTGGTGCTGGTCTCTTCTCCTGGGTAACTAATGACAGGACAAGAGGTAATGGCCTCAAGTTGCATCAAAGAAGGTTTAGATTGGATATCAGGAAGAATTTCTTTGCTGAAGAGTGGTTGGGCACTGGAACAGGCTGCCCTGGGAAAAGGTGCAGTCGCCATCCCTAAAGGTGTTCAAAAAACAGGTAGACATGGCGCTTCGGGATACGGTCTAGAGGTCAGGGAGATGTCAGATGAAGGTTGGACTAGGTGATCCTAGAAGTCTTTTCCAACCTGAATGATTCTATGATTCTAAAAAGTAGAGAGGAATGGGTCTTGAGGAAGCAAAGGGAAACCATGACCTCTCTTTTCAGGTATCCAGCAGTGAGGTGCTATCCTGTTCCATAATATGAAGCCATACCTGTATCGTCTTTACTGCCATACAGAGTGATGAAGACATTGGCATCTGTCCCAGCATTCTTCTTGTCCCCAGTTTTCACTTTCACAGTGTATGTTGTTGATTTAGCTGTCAGATAAAATACCTTAATTTAAGGGTGTGAAGTCTAAGCAGGAATTAACTCTACTTTTCACTGCATATGTGTGTTTGGTTTGGGTTTTATTTTGACCAATTACAGCCATGTTGTAATCTCTAATTCATGATGTCTGCTGTGGTGTCTCCTGGGGTGAGCTGGGCTATGTGGTTTCAGAGTCTTCTACTGCTCCAGTCATTCAGTACATTGTCTGCATATCTACAGATAAGAAATATACTCAAGTCTTCCCATTTGCTTCATGAGAAGCTTTTAAGGCTCCTCAAAGCAGCCTGTGCCTATACCATTTCATTAAAAAAACCACATTCATTCTATTAGCACCAAATAATATATACGCACATAATATACACCAGAAGGTATGTTCACTTTGACATATACAGTTCGTATTCATGAACACACTGTTCACAATAGCATCACTAGGGAGATTTCTGTCACACCATCATCTAGGAAGTGCAATAAACCCATTAAAAAATGTGTAAAAGACTAGTATAGTCTTTACTATGCTGCAATAACCTACACAAGATTTCCAAAACAGAAATTTTCTTCCATAGTTGGACAGATGTTTCCAAGATGCTGCTCAGCCAGAAGGTCCTCCTGAACTAAAGGGCTATCCAGTTTGTGGAAACTGGAATTCCTGTTGGAGCGGGACTTGAGGAGGGCCATAAAGATGATCCGATGGCAGGAACCCCTCTGCAGGGAGGCCAGGCTGAGAGAGTTGGGCTTGTTCAGCCTGGAGAAGAGAAGGCTCCAGGGAGACCTTCTGGTGGCCTTTCAGTCACTTAAAGGAGCCTGCAAGAAATCTGGGGAGGGACTTTTTACAAAGGCTTGTAGTGATAGGACAAGGGGTGATGTGTTCAAACTGGAAGAGGTTATATTTAGATTAGATGTAAGGAAGAAGTTCTTCACTATGAAGGTAGTGACACACTGGAACAGGTTGCCCAGGGAAGCTGTGGCTGCTTCATCACTGGATGTGTTCAAGGCCAGGTTGGATAGGGCTTTGAGCAACCTGGCCTAGTGGGAGGTGTCCCTGCCCATGGCAGGGGGGTTGGAACTAGGTGATCTTTAAGGTTCCTTCCAACCCAACCCATTCTATGATCCTATTAAATTTGTTGGCTATAGAATTTGCGGAAATTATTCACGTAGTTGAATGTATCTGAGGGGAAAGTTTAAGACCTTTCACTGGCAGTGAAGAGAATGGAATTGCTGGGCATTCGACGCCTTTCAGAATCAGACCCAGGAGTCTCTCATTTCTCTGTAGTTACTGTTCAAAATTACATACAGGAGAGACAAACTAATTTCAGAAGACAATGGACACAAGCAGCACGATGGAAAGTGAGAAGAATTTAGGTCCCTTCCCTTTCTCTGTTCATGTTTGCTCTCTGCTCGGTTTCATGCTGAAATGTGTAACCATTCCAGGGACCATAATGTGAAATGGCTGGGATTTATGCCTTAGAGATTAGCAATGAATATGTGTTTCAGCTGAGAGATGATGACTGAACATGTTATCCATCTTCCTAGATTTCTCACTTTGGGTCCAACCTTGCAAGATGATTAAATCACCTAAAAGTGAGGAGTGTCCACTCCTCACTGGCTGACATGCACTCATACTTCATTCACACCTGAAAACTTCATGGTCAGAGCAGAATTTCTCACAGCCCACTGAACACTAACTGCTAAAGCCCTCAGCAGTGCTAATAACTTGGTTTCTTTTCAACACCACACTGAAAGAAGTACAAAGCTAACATAAACCTTTCTGCTCCAGGCCCAGCGTTGCAAGAGACTGGCCATCATTTTCCGTATCTTTCTTTACAAATGCTTCATCCACTGGGACCAGCTCCCTGACAATCTGACCGTCATCTTCCTCAACTGCTAACCACCGCTGGCATGGAAAATAATACCTACAAGAATGACAGCAGCACCCAGCACTTACACCGGACTTCATAGGCTTTAATAACATAAACAAGCACAGATCAGAGGCTACTTAAAAAACACATGATTACTGAAACTGAACAATGCATCTGATTTCATCCATGAGCTCTGGTAATTCGGGGGGGGAACTAAATCCATAAATAGCACTTACTGAAAAGTGCTATTTATGGGCTGTCAGACACATATGATTGATTCTTCTTAGTTTTCACTCACAGAAAAAAACTTAAATAACCTGAGAGAACCTTCAGTCTCACAAGCATTTTATGTTTATGAAAAGTGGACCCATCTTGAGGTCCTTACCAGCAGTCCCACCCACCAGGGCATTGTGCAACTCGTAGGCATGTGACTTCAAGCATGCTCCAGCTCAAAGGGAAGCCTGAATGCAGGCTCTGCAAGGGGACCTCTTCGGGAGGGAGAGTCCCTCCCAGGAGAAACAGAGAAAAGCTGAGGTCTCCTTCCAAATGCTTCTGGTTCCCAAACTGCAGAGATGCTGGAACAGCAAAACCCCACACAGAAGTACCCCAGAATGGCCCCACACTGAGTTTAACAGCACAATCATCACAAGGCTCCCAAAAGATGCCTGCTCCCTGTGAGTTTATGAGGAGCTATGACAATTCCTTTCTGCATCTCCTCTGCATTCCCACGGTTCTCCAGGCTCCTGAGAACATGCCCCCTTTTCTGGCCGTACAAGAAGGGTGCTACAGGCTGCTCACGTGGTGCTCTCCTTGAGGTCAACAATCTCTACCCTCTCCAGGAACCAGCTTGGGCTAGCACCAGAGTTATCGTGACGGATCCGCAACTTCTTTAGCTCACCCAGGTCAATGGCCTTGATGGTGAACACATCCACCTGCACAGAAGGCAAGAGGCAAATGACTGTGTTTCCCAGAAAAGGGGAAAGAAAGGCAGTAAGTTACCAGGGGGAATCTTTTTTTCCCATTAAATAAGGCATTTGTAAGTCCCGGTTGTATTCTTTGAGTGGACACGCTAAAACAACCACAGAGCTGTGGGGTTTCCCATTAACACTTATGCTTGACACCTACAAGGCTGTAACAGCCATGGAGCTGCACAACCCTTCACCCCTATCTTTACCTCATCCCCATTTCAGCTTCCTTTAAGTCTAACTTATCTCTCCTAAATCTCATTCCTTTCAGGCTTAGTATTTTCCCCCAGACTGAATCTGGAAATGGACACAAACGTGTTGACTCCACAGAAACTCTCCTATGTACCTCCATGTGTTTTTTTGCAAACCACAGAATTTCTTCCTTTTGTCATTTACTACAATGAAGAGGTTCATTTATCAGCCGCATTAGTGTGGCAGGATGGTCCTTATTATCATAATGCTTTAAATACCCTCATGTGATTAACTTGTTGGTAGACTTTGAGTTTCTACTCCCAAGAGCAGAGAGCATTACATTTGCAGCTTGGAGCTTTTCCTGCTGAATGAAGAACCATGTGCAAGTTGCAGTTTCACAGGTGCCAAGCTCATAAATCACAGCTAACAGCTTATTTAACAACCTTACACTCCTTTTTGTGACTGCACGTTTTCCACAGCTGCTTATTGCTTCTGTAATTTTTCGTTAGTCAGACTTGTTCCTTGAACAATTCCTGGCTATAATGGTAGCTTGCTAATTGTTCATAAACATTTTTAAGGCAAATATTCAGCCTACAAGAGAGGTTGTTTAATTGGATTGGGTTATAAAGTAATTATGGCACACCATGAAATATTGCATTTATTCCCTGAGTGGTTGAGTAGAACATTTAGAATTGTATTTGTGATCTAAATACTGACATACTGGAGCCGCCTCACAAATACTCTCCAATTTTTATTTAAAGTTTGTGGTTTTCAAGTATTCCTGGCAGGAAACATTATTACCAGAATGCTTACAAGAAGCAGATGCAAAAGGTGACTCTGATGTAGAGTTGGTGCTCAGCTTACTATTCAAATGAATTTCCCCAGGAAAATGGTTTGAGGCATTTTGCTTTAAATGATACATTTAGGAAATAAAACATATCTGAGCTCTAAGCTGAAAGAAGAAGCCAAGCCTTGCAGAAAAGAGACTGTAATCAATGGCCAGCATAATAATCGAGAGAGCTCTGCCAGCCTTGTGTTCGCTTGAGTAAGTTGAGTTCATGCATTACCTGGCCCTTTTCAAACTTGTTGAGGTTATTTGACCTTTTCAGCTGGCGCTCACCCGTGTCTCCTCTTCCTACGCCATAGATGCTCAAGAAGACATTAGCATCCGTCCCAGCCCCCCACACATTCCCAGTGAGAACGTGGACTTCATATGTATTCTCTGCAAGTAAAATTGCAAAGGCAGATCAGGATGACCTCGGAAATAACCATATTTCATTAGTTTCAAGGCTCACCGTGAAAGCATGTAGCTCAAAAATGCCTGCACTGTCAGCTTTAAGAAATATTTTGTCTGGCGTTTCTTTGCATCTGTCTTAAAACTTGAGCAGCTCCATCTTTCTCCATCCCTTGTCATTAACCATATAAATAGTTACAGCTTGTTAAACTCCCAGCCACAGTGGTAACTATAGGGACTCCTGATCCGAGTGCCCCAGGCAAGCCTTGGAGAATCCTACAGAAGTCCTTTAGGATAGTCCCATTTAAGGCTGTCTCCTCCACTCTCTGCCTTAGTTTAACCACGGTTCTCTTCCTCCTCAGAGCTGATCAACCAAACCACAGTGCATGCTACACTTCAAGCCTGAGGCAATGGGGTGGCTGAGGGGCCATAAATGATCCTGAAAAGCACCACAGCATGGTTATCATCCTTCATGCAACTGCTGTATCCACACACACATGCACATTCCCTCTGATATTTACCCTCCAGGGCAGATTCTCCATCAGGCACCAGCTCTACCACAAGCTCCTTATCTCCTTCGTCTTTAGCCAACCAGCGGTGTGCCACAAACGTATAGACATCCATTACTTCTTTCACTTCAGTCTCCTCTTCTTCCTCCTCCTCAGACTTCTTCTTTTTCTTCTTCTTTTTATCAGACTCCTCCATCTTTGTGGCAAGACGCTTCAGCGTGACGCTTTCCAGGAACCAGCCATCCCCGATGCCTTTCCCATCATGGCCTATCCGAATCTTATAAATCTTGCCAACATCTGCAGCCTCTCTCTGCCACCAAGGGAAAGTCAGCACCCGGGATATAAGACATCCTAACTTCACAAAGTGCATTCTTAAACATGGGGAGCATCATCTCTATCACCCACAACATCTAAGCAAGAAAAAGATCTTCTTTTTATACAAGTTAACCTTTACTTTTTTCTTCCTCTTTTAGTCTTTCATACTTTCCAACACCAAATGTTATCTGAGTGGACTGAGCTGAAGACATTCAGAGCAACTATGGTGAGGATAGGAGCTGAATCCATATCTACTGCATTCCCTACTTTTCCATGGCTATCCTCACTAGTGTTGTCTCTATGTTGGCAATAAAGGTGAATATACCAAAATACACTAATTTTTTACAGATTCTTGGTGCTTGAGGTCTTTGTAAAGTGAATAAAAAGATACATTTAACACACAGCATGAGACATGAATGAAGCAAGAAGCAATAATGGTATAGCAAAAGGGCAGTAAAGCTGGATGCAAACTCATCAAGCATTGGAACAGGCTGCCCGGGGAAGTGGTGGAGTCACCATCCCTGAAGGTGTTCAAAAAACATGTAGGTGTGGCACTTTGGGACACAGTTTAGTGGTCATGGTAGTGTTGGGCTGACAATTGGACTTGATGATCTTAGAGGTCTTTTTCAACCGTGATGATTCTATGATTGGACGCATATAACCTTCTTTTTGACATGGACCTGACATGGGCTTGGACTGCCCTTCTCCCTCCTTCTCATCCAGAAAATTATAAAAGTATTTTCTCACTTTGCTAGTGTGCAGAGGGGATAAAATCAGTAGTGATTACAACACATCTGTGGCAGAAGACTGTATCGGTAAGATCTCCATCTCTCTAGCCAATACAACAGATACAAAACCTTGTTGGTTTAGATTATTTGACCAGATTACTGCCTAACAAAGTTGGATAGAAGGTTTTACTCCACACAGTCTTTCAGCAACCAATAGCTTGTTCCTGATGAGTGCTTATGCTGTTTGGCAGTGTTTGTGTTATAAAACTTGCAAACATTTGCTTCAGGCTGAAATCAGGAAACGTGGCGTATAAGGTTTCAGTCTAGATGCATTTTTTTCTATA
Organism: Eurystomus glaucurus suahelicus; assembly: GCA_032159205.1. Taxonomy (NCBI): domain Eukaryota; kingdom Metazoa; phylum Chordata; class Aves; order Coraciiformes; family Coraciidae; genus Eurystomus; species Eurystomus glaucurus. The sequence goes on from JAVFHW010083161.1 coordinate 17,728, forward strand.
GCAGATTAAAACAAAATCGATTGCACATACGATGCTTATCAGAAAACTAAAATTGATCCAGCTGTCCTGGCATAAAGAATGTGTCTTTCCTTACATTGCTTTACCCTTAGATTTGCTATAATCATCCTGCATGCCCTGTCTATAACTGATGGCCTTTCTTATTAGCATGTAGCTCACAGAATCTTTTTCTTGCCCAGATCTTTCTGTAAATATTCATATAATGAAAGAGGTAGAGGATCTATTCATGCTTCAGAGCTTCTGCCTTGTGTGTTTATAAAAGAAAAAAAAATCACAGAAAATGGATAGAACTTTGAAGTCCTGCAATAAACCTGAGAGAGGATATAAGTATGGCTATCTAAACAGAACAGTATACACATGGATTTATTATAAATCTGATATTGGCTACCAGCTTTTACTCATAAATTTTAGAAAGCTTATTTCCTTTAAAATCAGAGAAATGTAATCTTAAAATTATAGAAAGTCTTAAAAAAGCAAGCATTTAAAAGTTGCTAGTCATCTTAAATCCCAAAGAGATCATTTAAAATGGATAGACATGACTGACTCCATTCTATAAAGCAAGAAAGTGAGGCAGGAGGACGTGAACTGATACCAAAAATACACATCACAAAACTGTGGTAAAGCGGTGGATAAATGCACCTCCATTTGGCTGGTGACATCAGGAAGGATACGCCAGTCTTGACAATTGAGGAGAGCTTCCATGACTAGCTCCAAGTAGTCAGTAATGAGATGAGATGGAGCCCACCTCTGTGGGACTGCAAATTCACAAGCACACCTAGGCACCACCACGGTGAGCCTTGTGCTGAGCACATACAACAGATGCTTCTTAAATCCTGCTTCCATCTGGACTCTGTGCTTTACTGTCCAGATGTTGATGTCTCCTGAGGTTACTTCAACACAGGAGGATGTGGCTCTGACATGCCTTAATAGCACATTGTGTACTTGCTCTATCCCCACATCAGGGCAAGAACTAAGAACATTCCTTTCCCCTAGACCTTGGTTTCTCTGGACAGAAAACCTAAGAAAGCAAACAAGCAAGCCAGAAAAGTGCAGCAGTCCAACATAGCCAGGGCCCACTTGGGAGAGGATGAGAAATTACGGCAGCAAACCTCTGCAGGGTTGGACTGACAACATCTACCTGAGGTTAATGGCCTATAGGACCACAGGCAAAGCCTGGATTCCTTATATCCTGTATGGGCTTTCTTTTTCCCCAACTAGATAAAGCAAAGGGACAATAATATGTGGTTGGGCCCAAAATACAAGTTTAAGGTCTTTTGAGATCTTCATTTGAAAGTAAAGGTAAACAAATGCTGCTATTAGACTATATTCTTCCAGGACACCTTTTCTACCAGTCCCTCAGAAGATGATAGTCACTCCACAAAACACAAAACTTCCTAAAAGGAAGACAGAACCTCCCGAAAATACGGGTAGAGGACAGCAGATACCAACAGACCTGGCAATTTTGTTAAAAAGTTATTTGTTTTATATGATTGGGTCAGGTGTTCTGTTGATGTCTCAGTTTTGGCTGATCTTTTCTTTACCCCTCATAGAAGCAGTGGCAACAGCCTTCATCCTACCTTGAAGATATCTGTGGCTCCCCGTTCAAAGTTGTTAGATCTGTTTTCCAAGATGATCAATTCAGTTTTGCCAGTCTCGCCATAAATCTGCATGAAGACTTTGGCATTGGTGCCTGCAGCTCGCACGTCTCCGGTAACTACAGACACCTCATAGTTTATCACTAGTCCAAAAATAAAGCAATGAAATCAGCAGAGAAGCTCAGATAACAGCATTCCCTAGGGCTTAGGTTCAAAATTAAATTACCTTGTCTTAACAAAAGACCACGTAGCCGACCATTTAGTCTGATGCACATCAAATGTCAGATAACACAACTCTTCAATGAGGACTAAACTAACAGTTTCCCTTTTACAAGTGCTAAGCCAGTGTCAGAGGGGTGCAAAATAGAGCCTTAAACTTCATCTCAGTATTAATTACAGAGTGGTTAAATGATCTCCTCAATATAATACAAGGGAGTGGTTACACAGAGTAGAGGTGAATTTTAAGCATAGCCTAAAAAACCCTGAAATTTACTGATAAAAGTTACATAGACAGCAGTGATTTGGCCCTTGTTTATCAAACAGCCTCTCTCTTCCAGGCAATGGGGCAATACAGGCAGGATGGAACATGTGCTGGTGCAGGACGGAGCAGCAAGGTAGGTAAGTGTGAAAAAAGCAGGACCCACTGACATTTTCATGAAGAAGCACAGTGGCTTGTGCTACCCAGGACATAAATTTTTTACACAATCTCCGGAAATTGAGATGGAAAACTCTGTAATGTTTTTCCAGCTGTTTCAGAAACAAAGCAAGAATAGAGTAATTTGATTTCCTCACCAGCATAAGCTCTTTGTGACAGGGAATTTTTGGTTTTGGTATCTAACATGGTGCTTAAAAACACTACTAATAAAAATTTAGTCCTAGTCATAAAAAGGCACACATTTCTCACTGTGTTTTGTCTCACATTTCTCAATAGGCACAATCTCACTTGGGTAGACCTCCACCTCCACCCTGCCATCAGCTTCATCTTTGTCGAGCCATCGGTTGCAGGGGAACATGTACTGCCTTCCCTGGACTGGAACTGTGATCTGGACACTGGCCAGGAACCAGCCAGACCGGAGACCCACGTTATCGTGTCCAATCAGTATTCGGTTGATCTTTAAAAAAGCACACAAAAACCCAGAAGGCAGAAAAAACCCCAACACAACAGAAATTACAGAACTTATGTACTAAGAATTTAATATATAAAAATCTCCTCCCCCGGAACTCAATTTTTCCACCACATTCACTTAAATATTTCATATTATATTGATTCTGAATTCAGACACTTGCACAAACGAAGGAACACCCTTCAACTAATTCTTACCTTCCCAATATCCATCGTGTCTAGAGTAAACTCATCAACTCGACCACGCTCAAAATAATTGCCTAGATCATTATCGGAGACTAAGAGAGGCTCTTTGCTGGTGTCTGCTTTTTCACCGTAGAGTTTGATGAAAACTTTGGAGTCCGAGCTGGCACCAGGGATATCTCCCGTCTTCACACTGATGTGATAACTGACATCTAAAGTGAGATCAGTGCACAAAACACAGGCACATGAGTGGCATTTCCAGTGCTCAGCTGGGAAATTGGTTTCAAGCAGATAAAGGGGAGGAAAGCCCCAGCTACAGACATAGAAAGGACCCTGCTCCAGCATCTCAGGAACACACTCAATAAGGTGTCGCACCTTGGAGTTATTCACCAAAATAGAAGAGATGCAATATTACACTAATAAGCAGAAAATATGCTGTACTCCTCCCTCTCACCATTAGACGATTACCAAGCCATAAGAATTACGTTAGGCAAGTGAGGTGATTTCACTATTTTTTATACTTACAATTTAATCAATAGCCTTTGACTTTTTCTAAAACAAAACAAAAAGCATCTCTATCTGAGCTCCGTAAGTGCTGTTTTCTAAAGAAAATTGTGGTATTGGAGTCCTGGTTCTCCAGAAAACGACAATGTAATCTTTTTGGTGATTTTCTTCTGGGAAAACAATGTTATTCAACAGCATTTACTCTACTAAAGCAGTTGCAATCTGACATTCTTCAGACAAAGGTATAGAAAAAAGCAATTTTTAAACAAATCATTACATTAAAAATCAAAGTTTCTTTCTACATAAATAATGTCGCAATTATTCTCTTTTACGCTAATTAATCCCATTCACATACTAGGATTTAAGGGTCAGAGGCATTTCCCCTCAAGTGACCTACTGCAGCTTCTTGCATAAGAGTAGCAAAAAAAAGGCCAGTAGATTTATTGTGAACTGACAGGAAGTATCAAGTAGAATAAAGCAAGTAAATACGTGCATACATAGCTCAAACCCTTCATTTTTCCAGGCTAAACTCACTTTTTAGCATTGGCGACTCCCCAGCAGGCACTAATTCTCGGACAATCTGACCATCATCCTCATTTTTGTCAAGCCATCTGGTTTACAAAGAGAAGTAATTGAATAATTAGGACCTGTTAGACCTTTCCAAATCTAGGTTAGCTCCACACCTAGTAGAAATCCACACTGTAGTCAAAA
>JAVFHW010083161.1:21961-51278 GCA_032159205.1 Eurystomus glaucurus suahelicus
ACTTGCAGCATTTATTACTAGCCACTAAGATTACAGTCTTTATAGCATCTAAGTTACTAAAACTCTCTCTTTTTTTTTGGTTTCTTACTCTACTTTATCGTAATTTTTCCTTTCCTTATAGATGGGTATATAATCCTTTTTCTCCCATCAGGAAGGGGATGAATTATATTGTTCCCCTTTTTAGGGCTGGGCATGTGGAGGCAGCTGGAACCAGCAAAAAGGAAGGATTTCCATTGTTTCTTAACATTAATCTAATGATCCAACTAGACTAATTAAGAAGAAAAGCCAGGCACAAAGGAAAATGTAGCATGATCTCAAGGGAAAAAAATCTGAAAGGAAAATGGAGAGGAACCAATTTCTAAGCCGGTAACCTTCATAGCTGCCCCTTCAGCCTCAGGGATGGAGGAATTACAGCCCCAACCTCATCATGTGCCGTACGGCAACAACTGTATAACAACAGCAAGGACTCTCACAGAGGTTTCTTACTTTCCACATCAAACCCTGACTGATGCAGCACGTGGGATACTCCTGTAAGCATCTGCTCAGGGTCAGGTTTCCCACAGAGGTGCACTGTTTGGAGTCCCCAAACATCTCATCATGAGAGCAAGCACAGTTCTCAGAAAGCCCATTGTTCCCAGGTACACAGCTATCTTCACCAGCACCTTTTGCAGTTAAAAATAGTGCTTAAAACCAGAAGGGGTGAGCAAAGGACAAGTGAACAAGCTCAGGCAAGTCAGGCAGGGTATTTAAATTGCTTTAATAATTCCCAGAACCAGCAAGAAAAAAATGAAATCCCCAGAAACTGTTTCTTTTTAAAGGGGGCCACACAGCTATGTGATGGACACCAGACCACAGCAGACCTCCTTCTGCACAAACACCTGCAACGTCACCGAGCCATACGCGTTCTCCTTGTCTGACCCCCACACCCAAAAGGAGGAGAGCTCACTTCTCATTCAGGTTTCCACCTTCGATTTTGCTGTTAAGCCAGCACATATGGAAACCAGCAAATGACCCTCATAACAGGGATCTGGGGACATGAGCAAATGCCCACTGGGAGCTGGATCAAACCTATGGTATTTTGCTGGTAATAAGCCAGCACAGCTTGCTGTCGTGACTGGTTGGGCTCACCACAGTGACCAAAAAGTAACCACATATTTTGGAGGACCAAGAATGATAGGTTTCTGTTTCATCAGGTTATCTTTTTAGTTTCCTCTCCCTTCCCACACATGAGAAAACAATAAGCACAAAGAAACCATGCAGAAAATCAGCACTGGGAGAGAAATCCAAACATGAGCCAGAGCTGGCTGGTCCCAGAAGCACTAGCAGCAAAGCACACATGCAAAAAGGGGTGCAGAGAGTCCCACCACGCAGGCACACATCTCCACTCCCAGCTCCTGTCTAAGCTTTGGCAGGTTGTCGGGTATGCAGTCTACCCCGTATTCTTTCCTTTCACTCTGTAAAGCAAGTGGCCATGTGCACGTAGCTTCAAAAGGACTAAAAGATGAGGGTCAGCATGAAGGTGATGAACATGTGAACATGTGATGATCACACAAACACCATGTGAGAGCATCAGATGTGGTGTTTTGCCTCAGTGGAGGCTGAGAGGTGTAGTGGGGACAAAGGAGCAGAAAAATCTGTGGGGAAGGCCATGAAATTGATTGAGCAAGGGTGGAGTGCAAGGAGGGCAGAAGAGGAGCATGCTAAGACATCATGTTGTCTTAAGAAAGGAAGCCTTTATTGACTTTTTGGAGTTGGGGGATTTTTTTTTACCTGTTAGAACCGATCCTTAATACCTTTGTATCATGTAGTTCTTGATGCTGGCTCAGGATTCACGTCCTTGGATAGGTACCCAATGGCTAGGGGCTCACATCATCTCAAAAGTCAAGATGCTTCTGAGTACATGGATGTTAACTGGAAGGACCCATAAAATTCTAGCCTGAACTCCACCACTTCAGGCCTGCTGAATTCAGCATGGCTTTCAGGAAGGCAGAAGCTCACAAGGTAGACACACTTCTGCTCTCCTGCTGCTGGTCTTCATGTCCTTCAAGCTGCTATTTCTATCGCCAGTGTACATGCTGTTGTTTTCTGTCACCTTCACCATTGCTGATGTTTTAGGGAAATGTGGGATGAATCTGGGTGAACCGCTTCTGCACCAAGGTGGCAGGATGAAAATGCATCCCGCAGAAACTGCTTTGGCAATGAGGACAGATGACAAAAATGGACCAAAAAAGGAGGACACACCCCTAGATAAAGAATTTCCTCTACCAATGTTGGTAGCTGCTGATGGCAAGAGAAGGAGTGTGTCTTGGACTGGAGGAGGAAGAGCGAGGTTTATCAGCAGAAGTGGCTTAAGGCTCCTTCCTTTATTTCAGCCAAGCAAACAGCCAGAAGTGGCAGAAGCACTGCTTTCTCAAGAGGATGACTCCAGTGACAGAGGAAGAATTTGGATGAGCAATGCCACTGTGTTCCTTCTCTTTGGTACATAGGCGGGAATAACCTAATTTTACTTCAGTGTAATTCCAATAGCATACCACTGAGCAGGAGATTGCAACCAGGGGTTTATAGTCTTACACTGAATACAAATGGATCGACATATTATAAACACATCAGACTGCAGAAAATAGAATTTTTCAGCATAGTGCATCATATTCCTAGTACAAAAGGCCTGTCAAAGTATTTTAGTTTATCAGAGCTTCCATACAATTTCCATGCATGTGACTCACATGCCACTGTGGGTTTAGCAAGTGTGTAGTCATGTCCTGTATCAGATACTTGGTTCTAAAGTGATGTTGTATGTCCAATAACCCAAAGCAGGCACAAATAAGACATGAAAGTCACTTCAGAGAAAATTTCTAGAGGATCAGACGGTCAGGGAAGCACTGGGAAAAAATATTATATGACATTGTATGTAGTATTTGAAATGCAGCAGATAATAGCCTGGGTGAATCAGAATGATTAGCAGATCCTTTAGATTCAGAGTTACCTATGTATTTGTGTGTCTTTAAATATAACCTATATATACAGAAATCTGTAAAATAGACCTATTTCAGTCTATATTTAGGCAACAAAAGGAGGTTTCTCTGGATCCTTTTATGATGAACACTTCTGGCATTTGATTGAATAAATGTTCTTTCACAGGAGTCTCCTATTTCATCATCCAATTCATGGTCTGCCTGTTGTTCTTCAGATAATTAACGATGTTCTCTTATGCTTGTGCTGGAGAAAAATTAGGATGGTGCAGGCCATATGCTTAGAAAAAACCATAATAAAGTATCATTGAAGATTTCATTTGAGATATAATGATTTACAGCATATAAAATTCTATCTTATCACAAACTCATGATTTTGATTGAAAATTCATTTCTGACTGGTATATAAATATTATAAAAAATAGTCAATTTTAAAGAATGTCAGCTAGTCCATTCCTGGACTTTCACAGAGCATTGAGGAGAAAAGAAAATCTGAAGAACTCAGTTCCGAGCTTCAGAAAGATTTGGCTCCAGTTCTGGGGCAAAAGGTGAACTCTTCTGTTTCAGACTTTCTAGTAGTAGTCACAGTCACAATACCTAAACCACATCAGGTTCTATAAGGTATAAATCATTAGCTGTGACACTGCATGATTCAGTGTTCCGTGCCTAAAAGCATGGATATTGTACCACCATCAGGTCGTAAGGCAGGAATAATAACGCAGTGCGTCCGAGTGATGTACTAGTGATTCTGCAAATAACGCTTGGACAAGTTACTTGCATTTGTTTCTTGCAGGCACAGATCAAATGGTCACTTTAAAGATCACTGACTCTTGAGAACAGCTACAAGCCATTCCCTTCCCAGGCAAGAGTTGACAACAGAGGCCTGGGAGTCATTATTTCTTGATGTTCTTCCTGAATCTGACACAAACTCACAATTAATCCACTTAGCTGCTCTTTATCTCTGCTGGCTCCCTTGTACAACAAAGACAGCTCTTCTCATAGAGCTCTTCTGACTATTAGGTAATAGATGTTCCTATAGAGTCATAAAAAAGCTTTCAAACTGAAAGACAAAACACAGCTGTGTACCTGAGTATCTAAACCACAAGAACAGAGACTTCAATGAGTTATATGCAGTGAAGATCTGTAAAGAATCCTATAGACACTAGTTAGGCTGGTTAGCCAGCTCTTTGCTATAATATGTGCTCTCCACGTGCTGGTACAGCCTAGTTTTTATGGAGGTAAGAAGCCTGTGAAGCTTTCTGCATGGGAGAGATCTGTTTCTACTGGAAGGCATTTTGTCCTTTAGCTGTCTCACAGTAGTAGCTAAGTGGCAGAGTCAGTGGAGTAGCTTTCAGTATGTACATAGCAGCATAACGTGTTTTCTCTAAACCATGCAGTTGTGCTGTGTAGAAGAGGGGAAGTTAATCAGGTCTTGAAGATGAAGGCAGTGAGAACATCAGCATGTCTACTGGCTGGCCATAGACTGGCCAAGCAGAAACAGAAGCTTCTCTAGCATCCCCTGGATGGAGTCTTTAAGTAATGTCAAGTGCATTGGCTCACTAAAAGAAGGCCACTTTTCTTGGCCAAGTCTTCTTCAACACCTTGGTTCCAAAGAAGCAGGTGAAGCAGGCCTCTCTGAACACCTGGCAAAGCAGCAAGGATGTAAGCTGTCCTTGGCCTACAGGACTGGAGAGGAATATCCAAACACTGCAGGTCATGGAGATGTTTTTCCCTCGTATGGAGGATGCAGTGGGTGAGCACCTTCGCCCTCAGATATCTCTGGACTCCATGACGACACCCGTATACTGCGATGATGCCCCAGTCTCTCAAGAGACACAGGCACCAAAGATAATGAGAGGGAGCAGCTGTCCCTGTGTTTGATGGTGATCAGTCATGTTACCTTCTCAATCTGAGAGGAAGAGATAATGCTGGCACAAGGACAGCAAATGCAGCCACACGAACAACACTGATAACACTTGGAAAAAAAGACATTAAGAAAGGTAAGAAAAGTGGAATTCCATCACTTGTGATTTGAAGGCTGAATGCACCCCCATGAATATTCTGAGGATAAAGTCTTGAGGTTTCTTTCTCCCTCCTTTTTCAGTCCCTGACCTGAGAGGAATGACTCATAGACTCTGAGGCTTCTGATCCACATGCATAAAGCTAAGGGGAAGGGGGTTACCACTGCAAACTGAGGTAGGACACCCAGATGAACAGTTAAGTAAGGAGACAATCCAAATGAAATTGTTAAAATGAGCCAGCTGCACAGTGCAGTTAGACACAGAAATATCTCTGAGGAGTCTGAGCAATCCACATGGACACTTCATGTCCAAGTAAAAACCTGTCTAGCTTGCCTGCTTAACTCAGAAAAACATATGGTTCTGAAATATGTATCAAAAAGCAGCAATGACAACATGGTGGTTTGTTCTTTGGAAAGGGAGAGACTGGCTGGCTTTTCACAACCAAGATAACACTGCATCTGCTGCTCTGTGCTGTCTCCCCGGTGAGCTTGCTCTCTGATATGACGTGGCTTTAGCAATGCAGAGAGGCTGGGACTGGATCCTAGCTTGTATTTGGCTGGCTTTCCTCATCACAGTGGAGTTCTTCCTGATTTACAGTGACAAGAGGCAAGTAACGAGCTTAGCGGTTTTACCTTTGTTTGCAATTTAAAAATAATTGTGTTTGCATTTACAATTCCACTTGTCCTCCAGGAGATGACATTTTAGAACAGGTACTTGATGTCGTTAGCTGGAGATCAATGAACTTCTATCCTACAGAATGGACACCCTGAGAGGGCAAGCGGGACCTCACAGGACACTGAACTACAGTGAAGTTGGTCTCCTGTGTTTTCACCCAGTTCTCTCTAGTTTGTGCTGCAATGTTGAGGCAGATCCTAGTTAGCGCCAGGGGCATCTCGTTCCCCATGGGTAACCTCAGGACAGCACATTTCTTTTTGGCCACTTGATTGTCTAGGAAAGAGAAGAATACTTTCATAACTAACCCATAGGGGTAAGTTACAGCCCTCTGCTCCACTGTTACCTCTGTCTGCATGATACGCATTTCCTTTCATGCACGGAGCTCTCAAGGTAGCAGCACAACAACTTTGCATTCTCCCAACACAAAAAAAATAACATCCCATTGCTCCTGGAAAGATGAGATGTGCATGTGAGGGACCAGAACCTTGTCCCACATATGCAATAGAGCTAGCAGACTGCAGAGTGTGTTTCTGCAGCAGGCAACTGCAGTGACACTGGATGTGGTATTGGAAGGTTGTGTGAACACTGTATTACTGGGCTAATTGTTGAGAAGTTCACAATTCAGATTGCTGTTCGTTTGGTAAGGGGAGTTAACTGCATCTTAAACCTCCCAATCCACACTCTTCACTTCCAGGCTTAGCAAAGATAAATGAATGAATAAATAAAAAGGATTAATCTGTGCTCAGAAAAAATCAGTCTTGGAACAACAGCTAGGCTCTTCAAAGTCTGGCTAATGCAAAGATGGAGGTGCAATTTGCAATCATTGTTTCCAGTACCTGTAGCAGGGGAATTCCACAGCCTCACTTTCTGGCTGTCCTTCTTCCCTCACTATCACTTTGGCAAGGTACCAGCCACTGCTTCCTCCTTTGCCATCATGCCCTATCCTCACCCTCCTCACCTGCTTCAGCGTTACTGCTTCAACGAAGAATTCATCAGCCTTTGAGAAGGAGAAGAAAAAAGGTAAGGCAATATTTCTCAAAAACAGGAAAACAACCCAGCTTTATTATTGCAATCAAGCCAACATCATCAGCATGCTGCAAGATAATTCTTGAGAAGATGAAGGAGAAAGTATGAATTAATTTACCGAAGAATGAAAGCTTGAATATTTGTGCTAGATATATAACATCAGATTTATAAATATATGATCTGCCAGCATTTTAAATCTCTAATGTCATTGCATGCCTTCCACAACTGTAAAAAATGAAAAGTAATTTGATTATTAAGAAGTTCATACAGAGAAGAAGGAAATCCAAGTTCAACCCCTGCTCAGATGTCAGCTTCCTGGGAAAACCACTGAATACCACCAGACAAAATCCACAGTGGCATTTCAAGGTACAGTTCAAAGACATTACCTCACATTAAATTCAGATGACATGGGCTATTGAGCACAATTTAACCCCAGCCATGACATTGCAAGCATTGGGCATGACTGCACAAGCATATTTCCAGCTGTTCCATGAGTGGTGTTCTGAGGCTGGTGGGAACATAACCCAGCAGCTAAATACCCTTAATGTCCCACAAGAGACATTAATGTTATGGTTTGGTTCCTCTTTTTTTTTTTTACTGGAAAAGGGCTCAAATCACCAACCTACAGATTAGCCCAAGTGATGGCCCCTCAAGACCAGAGCTCTGTTACCCAAGAGCGTATTGGGAGCAGCAGCTCCCAATGGCTGAAGGAAGAGAAATGTTTTAAAAGAGCGAGTTATTCCTCTGGGAATCAGGCTGGACAAGTATCTGTGGTCCATGTACAGACACACACACATTTATGGTAAACACATAGCATATCAGAAGCATATAGCCCAACAAACAGCCATGACTGCTGTGGTTACCATCTGGCTAAGAAGCCTCGCTAGGTAAGAGAAAGAAAATGAAACACTGCAATTTGTTCATTCCTCATCTCCCAAAAGCCCATGAAGCCCATATGGTGGTAGTATATATCCAGCTAGCTCCCAGAAAGCGTGTCGGTTCAAACTGACCTTTAAAATAAAAATAGCTAAACCTGTTACTGCTGTTTTAAGTGTGCATGACGGGCCCAAACACATGAGCAAATGTTACTTACATAATCAGAACTGCTGAACTAGGGGTATCAAAACTTCACCAAGTCAGTCTAAGTCAATGGTCTAATTTGTTACACCTGATGTTTGTCTCACTTATTAATGGTTGATAGAAGTTAATGAGTAAGTAGCTAACCGGCACCACAGCAGAGTAAACACTTAATTTAGAAGCATCTTTAAATTTTACCTTCTCTACAGGCTGTTAGTTTGCATCTGTGAGCAAACTTTTCAAGCTAAATCAGTAATCAAGGTACTGTTGGTTTAAGTGGCTGTAGATTAAGAGACCTCACTGACTTAGCTACATTTATTTTTAAAAGGCTATCTGAGTTAATTGGTGTAGATACACTCATTCAGTCTCTTCAATATATGAGCTCTAAGTTTGTCAGGATCGATCCTTAAATGGCTTCAATTTCATTCATCAGCTTCCAGCTCCTCATGCCAGGAGAGCAGTTTTCCATTAACAGGTTCTAGTTTGGTTTGGATACTATCACATGAATTGACTTCCAAATTTATTTTATTTTTTTCTTTTTTTTAACCCTTCATGCAAATTACACTATAACTCATTCTTGGGAGTAAAAATCAAAAAGTCAACATCTGTGTTTAAAATATTTGTATCTTCTGCAAACCAAGACTCTTTCTCTGGAAGTCTGTTGAAACAGTCTTCAAACCACCACCAAAACATAACTCATTTTGCTATCATTTGGAGAAAACTAGTCTTCACCAAATGACAAAATGCTATCCTTTACAGTTTGGACCTATCTTTTTTAAAAAAAAAAAGTCTATAAAGGCAGTGCATAGTAAAAAAGATGATGCTTGCAATGTCCATGTCTGCAAGCTTTTATAACATTTAGAAGCAGAGTGAACTTTGACAGACTTTCCACAGACAAGTCTCACAGGCACAAGAAAACCTTGATGGAATTTCTTTTAAAGTCTAAAAAACTCAGTTATTTCAGTGAAGAACTGGAAATTCTCGACACTCAAAGGCAAATCCAACATTTCAATGAATATTTCAGAAGACCAAACTCAATGGTCGGTTCTGAAAACATGACCTCCTTTTATCCTCATTTCTTTCCATTTCGAATCCTCAATCTAATAACGACACAAAAGATGGGAAGTCTGCGGAGTTCTGTGAACAGATTCTCAAAACCTCCTCCAGCAGATAGTGATTACATTTTACAAGTCTAAGTTGGGCTCTAGAGATCCAAAATGTGCCTCATAATTGAATACATACTAACTAGGTTGACCCCATAGATCAGACCAGCACAATATTTGCTTGTCAATGTTGCAAGGCCTTTAACTGCAGATTGACCTCTTCATTACCTCCAGCTTTCCAGGGAACAAGCTTCATCTCCAGTTCTGGCTATTCCCACCCCCCCTCCATTCAGGACATGGGCATACAAAAGCATGTTGAAAACCAGATTGAAAGTAAGACATAAAAAATTAATGCAGCATGGTTAAGGAGAGACCAAAAGAAATACAAAGGAAACATGTTAGGCTTTCGGTTCTGATTTTCACGTTAAATAAAACAGTTTTTCTTCCTTTGCCCCAGGAGCCAAATTTTTTGCCATATGAGGTGGAGGAGGAAAGGCTCTCTCTTGTTCTTGGAATATGACCAGATTCCCTGGAAGCTTTCCCCAGTCTGAAGATGCAGTTTCACCAGTCAGTACTTAGCCTGAGAGCAAACCAGGAGACTCTTTTATGAGTCAAGCAAGGGCACACTGTCCCTGATCTAAACCTCCCTCCAGCTGCAACCTGTTATGGTGCTCTGTAGACATGATTTATTTCTTTCTGTTGTCCCAAAACTGGGTCCGGTACCCGCTGTCCAACGAGCCAGTCTCACACACCGAAATGAGATATTGTTTTGTAACAAAGTTGGACAAGTTTGGGTACTCGGTGGTAATTCCACAAAGCTAGGACACCCAGGCATTTTTCAGAGTTTCATTTATAAACAAAGTTATCAACTGGTAGGTTTCCAAGTACTTCTCACTGATGGTGATAGGCTAGTAATTTGCACATGATTATACTTATTCACACTACATATGCTTTATGAGTAAGGGGTTTCACCTGGGCAGGGGTCTCTTGCCCTGTGGGTGTGATTTTCAGTATTATAATGAGGCTAGTTCACTTAATGATAGCCCTAATCATCAGTTAGATGACTACTCAAAATTACACAAAACAAAATAATCTCTAAGTACATATGGTTTATATATTTTCTAGGACATTTCTCCTTCAAGAGAAGGCTAACCCATGACGTGGAGTTCCTTAACTAATCACTGCTGACAACCTCAAGGATGGTCATCTTGACCTAGATGTAGAGTACATGTTTCTCTCTTCCTTTACGTGCCCTAATACACATCAAATGACTCAATCAACTTAGGCAATATTTCATGTATTGTTAAATCCCTTTTTCTCTTGATTTTGCTGATAACAGACAACACCCCTACTGCCCTAGCCCAAACTGAGAAGGAAATCAGCCAAGTTTACAAACACACATCTCAAAAAAAACCCCATCACACTCTTGAAAACTCGTACTAAGGAGCTACTGTGTGAACTTACGTTGCCTTTTTCAAATTTGTTGACAGTGTTGATGCAGTTGTAGAGAACACGCTCTCCTGTGTCCCCCTGGTCACCGATGAGGCAGACAAAGACGTTGGCATCTGTGCCGCTACCACTTACCGTCCCAGTGCAAACTGTCACCCTGTATTTTATCACTGTGGAAACATAAATTAATAAAACAATTTCAGCAAAACGATTGATTGCCATTTAAATTTACTGCATTTTCCACAGACTTGCAATTAACTTTAAGCGTTCGGATTTCCAGTTGGTACTTCTGCTGATGTATTGAGTTTTACCCTTCCATGATATCACTAGGAAAAGAAAAAAAACCCAATGTAGGAGGGCCTGAAATGTTTAGAAAACCTATAATCCCCCTCCAAAAGACACAAAAATGCTGTCCCCTCCAGGTAAAACTTCATGAATTGGAAAGCATAACTTCCTTGGTGCCTCAGCCTTCCTACCTTCCCTCCTGCCTTCCCAAGAGGCTCATGGTAGTAGGGGGACCTTATAACAATGTGCATGAGGAAAACATCATTTTCAGCATCCAGGGGCATGGCAGGCAGTCAAAAAGAGTTGAAAATGGCTGAGTGCTCAGAAAACTGAGGAACAGGCTCTTCATATTGGCTTTATGGGGCAGGACAAGCCTAGTTGTCCCTATCTCCTTGGGACTCTCATAGTGCAGGTGATTGGATTGTGTTTTGCCTCCCTGTCACCTTGGAGACCTTTATGCAGGATTTTGCTGGGCAGATTTTGAGCTGCCACCTTCATCCCCGCACCCTGCCCTCATCTCTGCCCTCCCATCCCATCGACTGAAGGATTTCAAGAAGAAATTACACAACGAAGAAGCAGCCCACAGACCAACTTTGAAGAGAGAGAGAGACCTTTTTCTTCAGCATGGGGAAGGGATATGAAGCAATGCTCCCAGCCTCACTCCAAAACCCACCTGCGAGCCCAACACATGGGTGCTATATCTTGCCTCTGCTCGGCACAACTGCTCCTCACGGGAAAGTGCCTGCATCTGAACACAAGCAGACCTCTCCACAGTTGATTAAAAATACATTTCAAACCCAGGTTTATTTACATTTTAATAACATCTGCAATTACAATTACTCTTCCTCTGCTGCTGCGTGCAGATCACTGGGTTCATCAGAAATTTCAGAAAACAGGAGACTTGTGGTCTACAGAGTGTGGAGCCCCACTGGGTGCTTTGATGGAAATAAAAGAAATCCCAATGGCCACCTTGAGATATTCTGCTCTCTAAAACACTCCCTCCAAGTACATTTAGTTCTTGTGACACAAGGTCAGGATAGAACTGACCACTTCAGGAAGTCAGTGCAAAGTTCTGCAGTTTTCCTTAATTTAATCTCCAGTTCAGGCATAGTTAACACAATAATTAGTTTGGACTGCTCACACATTCTGGAAGGTGCCTATGTTCTTGCACAACTCTTCCGTGCAACACTTATATATAAAGCTTCATAAAAGTGCATAGAGTTAAATAAAACATTAAGGCCCAAAAATTATTTTTAAATTTAGGCTGCATCGCAGCTAGGCTTGCTTTCCATGAACATGCCTTCAAACCAAGCATTTTGCTTTTTGAGAGAGACTGAGGGGGAAAAAAAGGATTTGGAAAAAAAAAAAAACCAAACCAACAAAAAAAAACAAACAACAAAGCTCTGGAAACAATTGTGCTGTGGCCATCTCCCAGCACAGAGAAATCTGCTCAGAATGAGAGCCTGGGATTTCTGAGGTTTCATGCAGCTAATGATGCAGACAGAAAATACTGCAGAGAGAAAGTGCCCGAAAGAGAATCTAATTGAATTGCGTTGGTCTGCCTGTGCATCCCTTACACAGAGAGGGTTTCTTTCTATTCTGGTCCTAAGCGAGCCCCTGCATGGAGCCCGTGGCTCTCACCTGGCATAACTTCAGTCACTAGAGATCCCTCCGCAGGGAGCTCCCGCACGATCTCATTGTCCTCTTCATTTATATCAAGCCAGCGGCCACAGTTGAACGAGTATTTTTCTTTTGTCAGCGTTTTCAGCAGAGTTACCTTCATTAAACCAAAACACTTTGTGAGTTCAGAGGCTTAAAGGCAAAAAAGCAACAGGCTCCTGACAGGTTTCGGCCTGGGAAGAGAGAGTAAGTAGCAGCAGAGAAATAACACACATTAATAATGAGATTGTCATTCTGGCTTGTGCACCGCGGTGATGCATGAAGTGAAGTCTGTCATGGCTGACGGCTTTTCATTCCTCCTTTCTCCAGTCGCTCTATGTTGTTGTGAAAGCTTTGATGGACACCATGGCTCTTAGTAATTGCTCGTCACACGCCACTGTATAAATCCACAGAGCGAATCGTGGATGGCGCTTGCGCTGCTTGTTTCTCGCAGCACAGTATCAGTGCATGGCACACTGAGGAAACACCCAGAAAATGGCAGCAAGCATGGTCAAAGATCTTCAGTAGCTTCCAAGGGAGAATTGAGCAAATAAGGTGGGGCTCTGCAGATGGCTGGTGGGTGCAGGGAGGGCATGAAGAAGGTCTACACAATCACCGGCGGCATGGAGAAGGAAGAGGGGGTCAACTATTCACTTTTCTGCTACAAGAAAGACAGGGCATGAAATGATGCTTGTAGAGTGAAGTTCAAAGCAAACAGAAGGACACAATTAACCTCTGAAGTCATTGACAAAAGCTAAAAGTTTAAATGTTCAAGGAGAGACTGGAACCTTTCAACAAATAAATGGAAGAGAAACCTGTTCAGGAAGTAAGTCTCCAAATGGAAACAGCCAGAAACCAGAAAATTGTTAGGAGGAAGTATCAAAAATGCTTGTCCTTTTCTTACTGTTCTCTATTCATCCACTGATGTGACACTGGAGAGAGGATGTTGGGCTAGATGGACTTTTGGCCTGACCAGTAAGGGTCTTCTTCTGTTCTTGTAATAGAAAACAGAAGCCTGCCCCAGTGTGAAGCAAGCCTGTCATAAAATGTGTGAGGACTGGAAGAAAACATCATTAAGGCTTCATCTCAGTTCCTAGATCCTGAAATGAATGCACAAGAGATGAGATTCATGTGCCATGAGCCTGATGCAACCAGAAAACCTCAGGCTGGCTGTATACGGGTAGATGGATATCATGTGTTTTCACCAGGTTTGCTTAGACAGTTTGGCCCAAAGGGAATCCTAGACACACTGTCAGATCCCTCTCGTCCTCCCTGAACACAATTTCTGTGCAGGATAAGAGGATATTCCAGGGAAATGTACAGCTGTGTAAAGTCGAAGCATTCTTGCTCATCATCCGTGAAGATATATACAGAACAGAGATAGTGGCACAAAGTCTTTGACCAGAACTTTCTTTTTGATAAAGAGCACAGCCAGACACCTTCTCCCACCATATGGTGAATACAGCAGTACTCGATGCCCTCTCCCCACTGGAGAGGTGCTTCGCTGCCTATGCTTTCTCAGTTCTCTGACAATGCAGGAGAGAAGGATCTGTCAAAGCATATTAGAGGCATGCAAGAAAAATCTCAAAGTGGTAAATTGTGATTTATCATCACAGTTATTTATGGCTGCAGAACAAAATGCATGTTTTGTTAAGTGCAGAGAAAGTCTTCCAAGCCCTGCAGGAGGAGTATGGGTAAAGCTTAGAGATGAACTTGCTGTCTTGCAGACCCAGGCAAGGGCTGACAGCATGGTAATCTTTGCCAGTAGAACAAAGGACATAGAATGATAAAATGGTTTAGGTTGGAAGGGACCTTAAAGATCATCTCATCCCAACCCTCCTGCCATGGCAGGGACACCTCCCATTAGACCAGGTTGCTCAAGGTCCCATCCAACCTGGCCTTGAACACCTCCAGGGATGGAGCATCCATAGCCCCCTGGGCAACCTCTGCCAGTGTCTCACCACCCTCAGAGTGAAGAACATCTTCCTAGCATCTCATATAAATCTACATTCTTCTACCTTAAAACTGTTACCCCTCATTCTATCACTACTCCCCCTGATCAAGAGTCCCACTTCATCTTTCCTGTCGGCCCCCTTGAACTACTGGGAGGCCCCTATGAGGTCTGAAGCTCAAGCAGATCACCCTTTTTATTTCCCAAACAGCACAGTGCTGCTCTCACACTTTTCACAGGCTCCTCTGGTCTGCAAGTGTCCACCTCCTGCAGCAGGGCTGTCAGCACTTCAGGGCAGGTTATGCTCTGCTCTACGATATATCTCTGTCGTAATCAGTTTTTCATTATGACCAGCCTAAATAGGCCACAGAACGAGTGGGTTTGCCTCTCTGTGCAGCAAGTGTCTAAGAGTAGGAAGATTTCTGAAAAGCAAGGCAAAAACCCATTGGCAGCAGTGAGGGAGTGGCTACAGTGGTCTGGAAGGATGGGGAAATGTCATTTTCACCTGGGCTGTTGGGAGCTGCCATTTCCCAGCGCTCTAATTTCCCATACAAAGCTCAGCTGAACTGAGGAGGATGGGAAAGAGAAGGAAATTCCTCCAAAAAACACACAATGAACCCTCCTCTTCACACATATTTTTGGAAATGCTACGATGTGCTCTCTTCACATCCTGTTTTCATGTAGGATTTCCACTTCCACCCCTTGGAGGGGCCTCTGACCACTGCGCATCAAACTCAGCTGCCGGCTGGGGAACACAGTGACCCAGGACTGGCAGGTGCAGACCTTTATGACCAATCTGGCTTTTCAGGTTTACCTTCCTTCACCATCCCCTCACCTTGTTCAGATGCCAGCCAGCAAAGGGATTTCTTTTCTCGTGCCATATCCGAAGCTTATAAAACGTGCCCAGATCAGGAAGCTCAATCTGTAGTGGGGAAAAAAAAGGGCATTATCTATTTCTGTAAGTCAGCAAAGCATGCACACAAAGGACACCTCTGAAAACCTTTTAAGAGCTAAAGCAGAGAATAAAGAGTCAAATAGTAAAAAAGAAAGAAAGTTCTTTAAAATTAATAAACCCTATTCCACAAATACAGCTTGATGCCTCTCTTTTCAGGAGAGAACAACATCTTTGTTTCTCATTTTTTCTCTGACCTGTCCCCAGCTAACTTTTAAATTATCTGTTCCTAAACACAAGAAGTTCCTCCCCAGCCTACGAACTCAGCATGCTGCTGAGCTCAGCCCCAAACATTCCTGGAGGCTCACATGCAAGGAGGCTGAAGATCAGATCATGGAGAAGAGGAAACACCACTGCTCATTCTCCTATAATGGGATAAGATAATGATGACTCACTTAGTCACTGGGGAAAAAAATAGATAAATTACTAGCTTTAGAGACCCATGATCTAAATGGGTGGTGCAATCTACAACATGAGTGGGGTTGTGCCTGAGGGGGAGGCTGTCTGCTTCTGGAGCCACAGAGGAGATGTGGTACATCGTACCACTATGACTTGAATTCATAAGCACCCGTGAAAAACAGCCTAAGTCCTATCCGGAGAAGATGAGATATATCCATAAGTGGGGAAATCCTTTGCATCGCCACCAAACTGAATGACTTCGCCTCCACTTCAGAAGGACCTACTGGGATAAAGACCTCATGCTGACGATGATTTTCTGTTCAGAGTTGAAGTTAATGCCCTGGAAAACAATGCCAAACCAAATTCACTACTTGTGCAAGATTCATACCATGAACTTGTCAGTCTGTCCAGTTTCAAAGTTGTCTGAATTGTTGTCCAGCTTCATCTCGTCTGACTTCCCCTTGTCTCCATAAACCTGGAAGAAGATGGTGGCATCTGTCCCTGCATTCTTAATGTCACTTGTCCAGATCCACAGAGACCAAGGGCTTTCTACAAAGAAAGGTTCAAGACATTGTTCAAAAAGTCACTTTTAAAGGTGCCCTGGTAGAAAACAGAATTCTCATTCTTTCCCCTGGGTGGTAGGGATGGCAGGATGGTATGAAAGAAGACCAGAACATTTTGTCATTATCAGCTGCTACATGATGGAGAGGAATGAGACTGCCTGAAAATATAATTTTGTGTTTTCATTTAAAATAAAATGAGGAGAAAAAACATGAATTGCCATTTTTCAGGTGAACCGTACTCTTCTATGCCGTAACATTGCTGACATGGTAATCCAGGGATGTCCTCCACCTCTGTAGTTTCAGTACACTTCTCCAACACCTACAACTCTAGCTTTGAAGACCATTTTAAAGCCAGGGAAATACCATATTTTTGTATTGAGAAGGAGTCTCCAGTTACTTTTATAATGTGCAATGCAGCTCCAGGTACCTCCTAATATTTGCCCCAGATGGTCATGTCTGGAACAAGGAGGAGCATGGATAGAGCCATGTGCCACTTCATCCCTAGGTAACGAGCCTTCCTGAGACTGGACAATTACCCTAGACAAGAGTTTTGCAGGACAGGCTGGCTTGGAGCCCATTGAGGTTTCTGTACCCAGGCTGTATCATGTGGGGCAGACATGCTCAATGTAACGATGTTTTTCAGAAGATTTTTAATTGATTAAATGCTTCAATCCCACCAGAATTCAGTTAATGACATGCCCAAAGATCATGGCAAAGTTACAAAATTTTTATCTCTTAGGTCTTCACCCAACATTTTAATAGTAAGAGCAGTCTACCTCTAGCAACTTTGCATTGGTTTTCACACCAGAGGGTGGTTGCATATATAAACATGACATTATTCGCTCTAATGAGCCCTTCATCTGCATTCTTTATTGATA
Source organism: Eurystomus glaucurus suahelicus (assembly GCA_032159205.1). Classification (NCBI taxonomy): domain Eukaryota; kingdom Metazoa; phylum Chordata; class Aves; order Coraciiformes; family Coraciidae; genus Eurystomus; species Eurystomus glaucurus. The sequence goes on from JAVFHW010083161.1 coordinate 38,969, forward strand.
ACGATGTGTTTCACTTCACTACAGGAGAGGGAACAGGCTTCTCTCCTGACTCAGATATCAGCTGAATTATTAACAAATCCTAATGAAAGGATGCCTCAGTCCGTATGAGCACAGTTTGACCTTGGGAGCTCAGAATGGAATATAAAAATATGATGACATGCATATAAATTGGATTTTTACTGATCTACTCAGCATTTGACTGTAAAAAAGAGGCAAGAGCTAGTCAGAAAATGAGGAAGAGGGAACACTTGTCTAGAAAAATTTTGCCCCTATTTTAAAAATAGGCAAGATGTCCATGACCAGTCCTTTCTGAAAAGCACCAGCAAGCTTTATCTGAGCAGAAATGAAGCTAAGGCAGGTTTGCATGTGGCCTGTGATACAGAAGCTTGCTCTCCCTGGGGAAAAGAGCAAGGGCAACTCAGACACCAGAGACTTCTCTCATCTGTCTAGCTCGGCCTCCCTGACCCCTTGCTGAAGGAAAGAAGGAGTGATGCATGCAGGGAAAAGGGAACTTGTACCAGGATTAAATGCTGATAGAGGGCTGGGAGGAACCACACAGGGAGAAACGTGGGTGAGCTAAGTCTGCAGCTGCGGGAGGAGAGGTGGGAGACCAGTCATTGCCCCACAGACCCTTCCTCATCCTCCCAGAGCTCGCTGGGCACAGTCCCTTGTTTCCTATCCCCTCACACCAAGGGATCGAGGCAATGCAGAGATTCTCAGAGCCAGAGTAAATATTCCCCAGGTGGGCCAGACCTGACACAACCGTTTCCAGGATAACATTCAAGATAAGGGGAGGGTGTGTGTGTGTGGAGGGGGGGGGATAATAAGAGAGTGAGAATAAATACAAGCTACACATCGAGCCGCAATCCGATGGGGGAACAGCTTGCAAACGCTGAGCAGGGAGCCATTTCACCATGGATACCCAAACTGAGGTTGAACCAAGCTTTGATCAGCTCTACAGAAAGGGACAGTCCTGTATGCACGGGGAGATAGGCGAGATGACATAATAGGTCTTTTCTAACTCCAAGTCTTACGCTTCTATAATCTGGCAGCTAAAGGTCACCGATTTCTCAAGGCTAATGCTCTCTGTCTATCTCCTGCACTGCGGCAGCAGGGGAATTAGCCTGTCAATAACAATCAGAGCTGATAATAGAGGGTTAAAGGTTGCAGATGCTTTAGTTAAATGGACCGAGTCAGAGGCGCAATGTGGTTTTAACACTGGCTAACATTTAGATAAAGCTTATTTAAATGAACTGCTGTTCAAGCAGGAGCCAACCCGAAGCATTCAGATTAAACTGTGTCTATTATCCTAATTAAAACATTTTGCTTACACGTATGTACGGGCGCAGGCGAGGCTGCAACGATCCATTTGGCTTGGTGCAAAACCAGACGGCGAGGCTGGGTGCTGGAGCAGTGTGTGGATGGATGAACATGCTGGGACCTCCCAGCAACCATGCCCCACTGCCTCCCTCTACAGAAGAGGTTTCAAATGCAGCCATCACGTGCCTTGGAAGGCATGTTTGGCAGCTGGACAGAACTAAGAGCTGTTTTTTTCTCCCAGGACAAGAGTTTAAAAGTTAAACTTGGTGGGAAGAGTTTCATTTTTCTTCCTGTTTCTCCCTAGGTGTGTCTTTTTATTATATTTAGGTCTTGCTTCCCTCTGGAACAGGAAAGCTTTTCTTCTGCATTGATAAGAAACACAGCCTGGCTTGCCTGCAAAGGTGAGATGGCAGCTGAGGCAGCTCTAAGCCCAGTGAACCTAGGAAGGCTGTCAAGTCCAATTACTTCCCTTGAGAAAAGGAGTGCAATTCTTCAAAATACTTGAAAAGTTTCCTTTTAAACTCCCCAAACCAGAATGCTTAAAGCTGAAACTCATGAAAGACTCAATTCATCTGAGCCTCGAGTTGACCATGAGCCTGCCCATGTCATGTTGCATGGGAGGGGGTCACACAAGGCTCCTGGGCAGTTGTACCTACTTTTCAGTCTTCTTTGGCGCAGGGAGACCATTTCATAGAGCTCCCGTTCTATGAGACCATCTCCTTCATCTTCATCCAGCCATTTCCCACATGGGAAGGTTTGCTCAATACCAGTGAATGGGCAGTAAACCACCACCTAGGAAAAGAGACCAGAAAGGTGAGTTTGAATATTCTATTACTAGTAGCCAACAGGAAATTGAGACTGAAAACTTAAGTAACTGAAGCAAAGGCAGAGCAGGAGATCTTGGTCCTGCTCCCAAAATCAGGTTTTCTGGACCAACATGAACTGGACTGGTTGCACGATTCCCAATTGGAAGTATAACTAGGATCCATCTGTCCTGTTATTCCCACTTTTCCAGAAGTTCACGAAAATAGGTCAACCAAGAAGAGGTAAAACACCATGAGGGGAAGGGGACAGGAACAAGCAGCGTGGCCGCAGGAGCCAGCTGTGTGTAGCACATACCTTGCACCACACCAGTGTTCAGTAGAGTTTTGCAGGAAACACAAGATACAAAACACCTTCGAACACATCTAAGGTGATTTTGCTTTCCAGGAAAACTGCATCTCCTCCCAGCTTCAGGGTAGGCAGCATCCTCCCACTCCTCCCTCCCATTAGCTCCTGCTGATTTTGTACACAATCCCACATCCTCTGTTGCTCCACTACCTCCCAGTAACAGCTGTGGTCAGCCACTGTTTTTCTTCTGAGCTCCAAAGCAGCATTTAAAAACTTCAAGGAAGTCTGACTGGAGATGATAACTTTGAAATGCTCAGCACAATCCAAGACTGCATTTCTGTCTGGCCCCTCGGGTGAACTTCTGAAGGTGCTTTTGGCGCTGAGCAAACAATAATCTCTATCTTTGTGACTGCAAAGGGGCAATCAACCCAATTAGCAAGTGATTGACTTATGCATCTAACGTGCCTTTGAGGCAATCAGCTACTACCATGCATTATGTATAATATTGACTTATTAAACCAGGGATATTGTCATCCAAATAAAAGCAGACTTATTTATTTTTTTAACTGTATTTGGTTGTTGGGGTCAGGTTATGAATACGAAACAGTCTGACAAGAGGAAATTTTTTCACAGCAAGGACAATCAGCCATTGAAATAATCTCCCCAGGGAAGTGGTGGAGTCTCCAACATTGGACACTTTTAAGATTCAGCTGGGCAGAGCACTGGGCCAGCTTGTCTAGGACCATGCTTTTGCCAAAAAACATCAGACCAGGTGATCCTTGAGGTCCTTTCCAACCTGGCATTCTATGAGGCTGTGATTCTATGACAACTGCCTACAGACCAACAACGTTAGTCTCACCTTCTCACAAAACCAGCCAGAACTGACACCACAATTATCGTGCCCAATGGTGACTCTGCTGAGAGGGCTGAGAAGAGCAGCTATCTCCACGTTAAAGAGATCTGTCCTGGCACGCTCAAATTCACCTCCTTCCAAGAAAATCTTTCCACTGTTCTTCAAGCCTTTGGAGCCATGAAGGATTACATGGATCTTGGAGTTTGTGCCAGCTCCTCTGATATCTCCTGTCACTACGGCAACGTTGTACACAATACCTGAAAGAATCATGAATTTGGTTAGGAAGAAGAGAAGGGAGGGAAAGAGGCTGAGAGTAATACTTGTGGTTGGCTTTACATTGGGCTCTACCAGTTTCCCTTTGGTCTGTTTAGCTTTTGGCTTACATACAATGCAATGCTTCATTTGTTTTTTTCCCACACATACCTCTGAGAAATGTGCAGCTACCTTCAGACTGTCCAGGAGAAACAGGTTTGTGGCAACAAACACTCTGTTGCATGGCCCCATGGAAAAAAAAGTGTGTTGTCTTTTTATCACCATGTGGTGATGATTTGATGAAGAAAGGCAAAAATATTTATTTGGCAGCTAAGCCACTTCCTGCTGAGAGGTACCAAGCACCAAACATGTCAGAGGATGCTGGGAAGATGGAGAAGTGTTGCTTTCAACAGTGGCAGCAAGATCTGTAGCATCACAAAACTCTGGAAACTTGGAATCAGCAGCATATAGTGCTGCTGAAGCCAGCAGGACCTTCACTGTGACTGTGAGAGCCTGAAGATCTCAGCACAATACAGCTTGGAAGGGATCTTAGCCCAACGGGAAGAATGAAAAATATTTCTGAAAATAAGTCTACATTTATAAGAGCTTGCTTGTATTTTTCTAGCTCTAACTGTTGGTCTAAGAAAGGTCTTCTTACAAGTCTTCCGTCTCAGAAGGCTCACTGACATATCTTAGACCTGTCTGTACCTGGAACAGTGTTTTAGGGAGCATATATAAAACAGTTGAGGCCAAAGCTAAGTTCTTCCTTTACTTGAATTATCTAGAAATTTTCCACAGTGACCTCAGACAACGTAGAAGCATCAGAACACACTCTCTTCTAAGCAATCCTCTGTTTCAAGTTTATGTTTAAACTTGTATTAAATCATGTTTTACTGTCCATATATAAATATATCTTCAACAAAACTAATGAGAGCAGGAAAAAAATGCACAGTCATTAATAGTAAAAAATAAGGGATGCTCTTAGTAAATGAACTGCATTTTTTTTCAGATTTCTTTCCCATCTTCTTCTAACTTTTCCCAACATACATCCTGCAGCCAGGACTCTGCACACAGACCACTTTCTTCATGCACATGCAATGGGGAATACAAGGACTGTGGATGTTGAAGACCATCAATGAAATAAAGAACAGCTGTTATATGCATAGTTAAACTGTTTACCTCTATACTGAAGAATAAATACAGGCAGAACAGTATCCAAATAATCCTCTGCCTTGTGGTAAGTTCTTTTATTGACTTTACATCCAGGTTTCTTTTGGCAGAGATACACCTTTTGCTTGTGTTTATGTTGTCTATGTTGTGTTGTTATGTTGATAATGAAAAAGGCAGTTTTAGGGATTTCTTGCTTTGTAAAAGGATGCATAGTTCCCCAGCCAACAAGCTGAAGTACAATATGCACTGCTGTGTGGCACATTGGTGACTGTGGAAATAACAATCCGCTTTCTGAAACCTGGTGAGCGACTTGCTGAAGTATGAGCCAGATCTTTCATTCTCCACCCATCAGCCCCTTATCCAGGAGCATCAGGTGATAAGTCAGTTTGTCATCGAGCTTTGTCATCGAGATATAGAGGTGGGAAATGCAATGATAGTTCAGGGAACTATGCACAAAAGAGCCCATTACCAGCAGACAGTCCAGTACAGATCTCCCAAAGCATAAGGCATTCAACTTTGTAAAGAAAACACGGCTGGTGTCATTAATTGGGCCTTTGTATCTTCCTATTTCCCACCAAGGATTCAGCCCATGATGTTACCTGTGGCTTCAGTGCCTCCAACAAGAATGTCCCTCTGGATTTTTCCATCATCTTCATCCAAGGCGAACCAGCGCCCAACTGGGAATTGGTACACACATTTATTGCCAATGTCTTCGATGATCACCTGGGAAAAAAAAGAGGCACTTGGCAAAATAATGTGAAAAAAGCAGATGTGTTATACAAAGCGGTGACAGAAGAGCAGAAGCTTAATGTACATCCTCTCGCCTGATATTCAATATATTCAATACTCAAGATGATCCCTCTCTGCTCCCTAATTAGCACCGGTAGAATTTCAGACAATCAGTGAGTTAAAACCAGGGCTTTTTTGCTCTTCTTTTCTTTTACTCCAGTGAACTCAATCTGTGTCTCTCACAGTGTACAAGACCAGATGCCTTTGCTAGCAAGACCAGCTGGCTGGCCTGTCTTCCTTCTCTCCAGAGCCTGTTTGCTGGCTACTTTTCTCCATCAGCTGAGCGGCAGCTCTTTGTTCTGCTTCAGGAACAGGCTGTCTTCTTCCTCTCTCAGTTTTAGAGCCTTGTTATAAAATAATACCAAGGAATTTCAGAACAAATCAAGACCATCAAATCAGCTTGAGTGACCTTGTAACATCATGTTATCCCACTCAGTTACTCCAGGATGGAAACATTTCGAAGACAACCATGATGCCCGCTGGTAGAAATAGTTTTGGAAGGATTTGGCTCTTGGACCTATCTAGATATATTTTACTGAAACAAGCTAGGGAACAATCTTCCCCTTTAATACTATATTAAGTTTACTTGTTACCCATATGGAATGTCTTGCACCTCCTGATGAGGCATTTCTTACCAATATCTTCTAGGTCCTTGAAGCTTGTCATAGAGTTACTGCAGTGTTTTAAACAAGGAGTAAAGAGTACTGAACATTTTCATCCAGAAAATAAGAAATCAAAATCTCTACTGGCTTATGTGTCAGAGAAGAAAAAAAATTAAAAAATCACTATTAGGGATAGAAAGTCCTTGCCACCTTTCTCTGCCTTCTCAGGAAACAGGGAGAATCTGAAATCTGTCCTTTCTGATAGATTTGTGAAACCATGCTTTGGGAATTAAAGCTTCCTCACCTGTCACTCATCCCACACCGTGCTGTTGCCTGTAGCATTACTGATTCTCATTGTACATCCAGAGACATGAACAGCAGCGTCTGTCAGGGCTGGGACTGTCAGCATGAGAGAGCAGTGCTGTGCTGCAGTGTTACAGAACCAAATATATGCAATTCAGGAGAAATCAATTGTAGATTTCTTTAGGTTGGAAAGACCTTTAAGATCATCAAATCCAGCCGTTAACCCAGCACTGCCAGGGCAGCACTAAACCATGGCCCTCAGCACCACATCTCCATGGCTTGGAAACCCCCCCAGGGATGGGGACTCCACCACTGCCCTGGCCAGCCTGGCACAGCCCTTCACAACCCCTTCAGGGAAGACATTTTTCCTAATTTCCAACCTAAAGAAATCTACAATTGATTTCTCCTGAATTGCATATATTTGGTTCTGTAACACTGCAGCACATCTCCATGGCTTGGAAACCCCTCCAGGGATGGGGACTCCACCACTGCCCTGCCCAGCCTGGCACAGCCCTTCACAACCCTTTCAGGGAAGACATTTTTCCTAATATCCAACCTAAATCTCCCCTGGTGCAACTTGTGACCATTTCCTCTTGTCCTATCACTTGTTACCTGGGAGAAGAGACCAACCCCACCTGGCTCCAGCTTCCTTTCAGGGAGCTGTGGAGAGCAAGAAAGTCTCCCCTGAACCTCCTTTGCTCCAGGCGCAACACCCCCAGGTCCCTCAGCTGCTCCTCACCAGACTTATGCTCTAGACCCTTCCCCAGCTTCATTGCTCTTCTCTGGACTTGCTCCAGTCCCTCAAGGTCCTTCTTGGAGTGAGGGGTCCAAAAGTGAGCTCAGTGTTTGAGGTGTGGTTTCACCAGTGCTGAGTACAGGACGAGAATATATCAACACTCAGATTCTACCATCTGATCCTCTTTGGATTCCTGTTGATATTTGTATGTTTAGAGGTCTGAGCATAAGCCATGTAGAAAACACAGGAAACCTCAGAAGAACTTCTAATGATGCTTAGCAAGTTCATTCAGGAGTGACAACACTAGAGTGCCCAAGTATTGGAGCAAACTACAGAAAAACATCTACCAACAGTAGACAATTATTGGGACGTTTTAGCTCATTCCTCCAAGCTTTCAGTTGAAGTTGCAAGGCAAAAGTTGCCATTTACTTAATCACAAACATCTTGGTTGTTTCTGTGGCAGAACATAGGATTAGTGTGCTGGCTGCAACTAGGGACTTAAGCAACCCAACCAACATCAAAAAAGATGTCATGCAGGCTTTTCATCTGTAATCTGGAATGAGATTCCTTTTCTGTGGGTTTTTCCCCCCCTGTTTATTGCAGGGAGCACAACAGCTGTTTTTCATCTTCTGCATTTTTCACGGACAACCAACTTAATAACTTCTAGCACAGCGTACAGTGGTGGTAGAAAAGCATATGCTAATATTTACATTTGTAATACACCAAAAGACCCTGTTATCTAGGATTTAAAAATTTGGGGTCAGACCTTCACTGGATTAAAGCCAGCTGTGTTAAACTACACTAGTAGTGGAAAGAAAATGAGATTAGAAGAAAGAGCCACAGATTTCTCCTTTTAAAATATTCCTTCCACCATTTCACTAAAAGCTGCAATACCGTCACGCCTTAGAGCAGGAGATTAAAATCAGGAGGGAAGTGGGAGTGGAAGAGAAGGATCTTTGTGGCAGGTATATCTTTTTTGCTGTGTTAATGATAAATCACTTAAATTTGGCCAAGCTGTATGTTTTTGAAAATTTCCAGTGTGAATAGACTCAACAGACATTTCTTAGACTGCTATCATTACTGTGTTGGTAATGAGCTAAGTCAACAGAGTGAGAGGAGGCTTGGAGGCTCCAGCTTGGAGAATTCTCCCTCATCCATCACAGAAACTGCAGGCACTTGAGACAGGAGAAATATTATCAAAGCAGGCAAATTCAAGTCTTAACAACTGGATTTTCTCAGTGCCACAAAGTCACCTGAGATGCTCGTTAATTTACCCTAACCTAGAGCATTCCTCATTTTCTAACCACCCCATTAGAATCTGCCGCAGCCGATTTAGATGCGTGACACTGGCACGAACCAGGCTGCCACCAGAGCTTTATCAGCCCCACTTTGCTCTGCAGAAAAAGCAAGTGCTGGAGAGGATACTACTGAAAACTTGATTTGTGCCTTTCTCAGTAACCAGGAACCTGTACCACCAGCAATCATCCTTGCATTTCTTGGCATCAGACCACTGAGAGGGTAAGTGGGACATTTTGATCTCACAACATCCTTATGTTAAACGTCTCAGGAGTAACTAACCTTTGCGAGGAACCAGCCAGCAGAACCACCCTTGTTATTATGCCCTATATTAATTTTCCTTAACCTTCCCAAATTCGGAGCATCAAGTGTGAACTTGTCCTCTGCTCCCTTTTCAAAGTTGTCTTTGTCATTGTCCAGTTTTCTTACACCTGAGAAAAAATAAATGGAGAAAAAAACAAGGAGGGAAGGGTTACTAGCGCAAGCATGTTTGTAAGTGAAGAAGTATTTAGGAATGTCACCACTGACTGAATCAAATATTCTCCAGGTACCAGCTCCCTGCATCCAGGATTCTAGGTAAAGGCAGAGGACTTTATATTCTAATAAAAAAGGTACCTTTTTCTGAGCACACAAAAGACTGGGATTTTCACTCTAATGTGCCAGTTACTTTCAGCTCTCAGAGTTTTCAGAAATATATATCCAGATGGCTCTTGCATCTTTTTTTCATACCACCACATTTCTCTTTTATTTTTAATGCCTTTTAAAATCCCCAAACTGTTTAAAAAAGGCTTTGGTCACAAGCTGCAGATTTTGACATTTCAGGACACAGGATTCTTTGCTGCATCACAGAGGAAGGATTTATTTTCAAATTAGGGCCCAACGAGGGCTATTGGCTTTTCCTGATCTCACAGGAGCTTGCCTTTATTAAAAGTACTAAAGCACTGACCCCAGTTGCACAACCACTGTCCCTCTACAAGTGGGACTGAACCTGCCCAAGGCACCAGGGCAGGGAGAGGTGTCAGAGGGCAACTCATCTCATCTACATTAGAAGGGCATGGGTCATTTTCTAGGAGTGTTATTTCTTCGTGTAGATATGACAGAGTGCCTGGACAACCAGCTTAGATTTAGGCTCCCACTTTCAGAAGTCTCCAGTGAGATCAGATGAATCTCCTTGCAAAAGTCTGGAGAACTAATCAAGGATGAGATTTACCCACTAGGTTTCATAATCTGCTGAAGGACAGTTGGCAGACACCGTATCATTATTTCTTGAATTTCACAGGATGGGTGCAGTATGGAAGAGAGAGTATTTGCTCTTTAGATCTCCAGGAATTTCCACCCACTCTTCTCCATGGCATGTTTCAGAGACTAGAGTCCAGGCACATCTTTTATTATTATTATTCAGTCAAAAATACTTTTTAAAAATTTAAGTTCCTAGACCACTACTGTAGCACAATCTACATTTTTTTTAAAAAAGCTACCACCATTAATTTAAAGCCAACTAATATAAACCTTGCTCAGATTATCTTTTTAAATGGCCAGATAGGTTCAGCCACAACGTTTGCCACACTGCAAGGACAGCAGGGTCATGTAGATGGGACATGCAGCTCCCACTGTGTGCCCTGTAACTACACCCTGGTGCTGGATCCCTCAGCAGACTGTCACCTTCTTCCATGGTTGATGCTGGTGGTTTATGCTGCATTTTCCCAGGGTTTGGGGTTTTTTTTGGTGGTAGGTAACTTCAGCCATGCTCACAGCCCAGCTAGGACTGCTGCTCTGCAGACGCAGCTTCCAGAAGCTGTGGATGTGAGAAACCCCAGAGCTAACCCCACCATTTGTTGTGCCTTTCACTCAGCCAAATTATTCCGTGTTCGCCAGATTGCCGCTGTGTGTTGTTCAGATCACAGGCCTGCAGTGCAGGAAGAAATATTTTAGGAAATGATTTGCATTTGAATACCTGTGTCTCCTTTCTCACCGAAGATATTAATGAAGACATCCGCATCTGTTCCACTGCCACTAACTTCACCAGTAAAAACTCGGACCACGTATTTGTTGACTGCAAAGAGAGAGACAGAAATCCCAGTACATAATTAACTCAACGGTTTGGTACAAAACATAATATTACAAACCAATTACGGCTGTGCTGAGGCTATCTTGAAAGCACGTCTGAACCATGGCTCCTGGTACATTGACCCTTTCCTCCATAAGAGGAATAAAATCCATAGGCAGAGCTCTGACACTGCCCAGGGAAAGAGGAACAAATCACTCAGTTCCCACCCTTGACACTGAAGGTTGAAATAGATGAGAAGAAGGTGCGAATCTGGATGTTGATACATGGCCATTAAATGAACTCGGACCTACACACCAGCCTTGCTCTTTCAAAACATCAGTGAGTTACAGAGCCAGCCATCTGCCCAAGCTCAGACCTGACCCCTGTGGTCTGAATGCTATCCTAGAGCTATTTTTACAGCTTAGCTTATATTAAGCCTGGCTGGTGACAAGTATTTTGAGGAAAGGTCAGTCACACTGCACAAGCACAAAAATTTGAAGGTGACCACTCTGCTACTCTGCCCATTTAAAAAAAAAAAAAAAAAAAAAAGAAAATCCAGTCCTTTCCATTTAATAGAGAAACAGAAGTAAAGCCCAGGAGCTGTGACACTGTGAAGTTACATTATGTGTGGCACCAAGCAACGCAAAAAAAAAAAATCAAATGGAAGAGCCACAATATGAACATTTTATGCCCTATGACAGTGAGCTTGAGAAGCAAGTTCTTCAGAGGGATCAGGATGGGACTAAAGTGTCTCCAAAGGACAGCAAGACTGAGATCAGCTTCTTCTGAAACCTATGAGAAAACTCCCATGGCCTTCAATGTGACTATATTTGAGCAATGTGACTACAAACATGAGCAACTTTTAAAATCTATGACCAAAGACTACTCGACTACATTGTTCCTCTTTACTGAGAGAGTGGTTGGGCACTGGAATAGACTGCCCAGGGAGGTGGTGGAGTCACCATCCCTGGAGGTGTTTAAAAAACGAGTAGATGTAGCACTTGAAGCTATGGTCTAGTGGCTAGAGAGATGTTAGGGTGAAGGTTGGACTTGATGATCCTGGTGGTCCTTTCCAACCATAATGATTCTATGATTCCTCCAAGCAAACTCAGCCATGACAGACATCTAATGCCATATCCTCTGTGCAGAATCAGTGCTGGAGACAGACAGCAAGACACAAAACAAAACTGATGAAGATTAATGAAAAATCTTCTACTGAACAGTACATGACATCATACATGCCCTTAACAAGGTATCTGTTATACTCTGTATTACTAAGCCCTGGCTAGCTGATACTGAAAGCCCTGTGCTACATCACCCCTTTAGTTCTGAGCCCTGGGCTTGTTGCTTCTGCAACAGGGATAAAGGCACAGGCCACCTCACACATCCCTGTCTTGCAAAAATAAAACTTTTTGCACTATGAATTTTTCTCTTTGGAAGGCATAAAGTCTGGACCGTCCAGCCAACATCAGAAATTAATTCCCTCAGGAGCTACAGACCATTACAAACCCCAGGTTACTGCTGCCAGAGGAGGTCACCTGCCTCCCCCAGTATAGTCTGTGTATATCAAAAATTATTCTAAAAGACAGCAGACACACTGGTGCACATGTTCCTGCTGAGGCAGCGGGTGGGAGAGCAAGCATATAAGAAGCAGTTGTTGGACCATCCCATGAATTGTAAAGATGCTCTCAGCTCCTGGGGTGAGGAGTGCAAGGGCAGAGCCCAAACAGAAGGGAAAATCACCTGTCATAGTTTAATGAATGTGCTCTGAAAAGGCTAAAAATTTAGCTGACATTCTTGGCACCCCATCACAAAACATGCCATTACAAATA
>JAVFHW010083162.1:0-65192 GCA_032159205.1 Eurystomus glaucurus suahelicus
GAGGTGGCTGATGTCACATCTCAGAGGTGGCTGTATTTCAATGGCAGATAAACTGATCCTTCTGTGATCGTCTTCTTACAGAACTGTTTTCAAACCCAGCAAGTGGATATCTGCAGGTGTATTTTGGAGTCCTTAGCTAAAATGAGCTACATAAATGCAGAGTATGGATATTCTTCTCATTTCAACATGGTGTTGAGATGGAAATAGTTGAATTACAAAACCTTTCCTCCACTATTTAATCTGACCCAAAAAGAAAGCTTCACATTCTAATATATTTAGCTTTCTTGATTGCTGTGCAATTTTCTTTGGGAATTGAAGCTTAGTCTAATTAAAACTAATCTTTTAAAAGTGTCGAGGTTTAGGTCAGTCCACTAGACCTACAACAGACACTCTCTGTTAACCCCTCTTTCCCCCTCCCCAAATAGAGGAAGAGAAAGAGGGAAGACACTTATGGATGGCACCTCTCCCAAATGGGAGAGGAAGGGAATGAGAGAGACATCTGGATTAGAAAAGAAAACTAAAACAGCTTTAATGAAGATAATGATAATAAAATGGGATATATACAAATATATACAAAACCAATTTCAAACCCAACTTCCCCCTGATGGCAATTATGTCACTGTCACCACTGAGGCTGTGGAGCAGGCACCGGCAAAGTCCCAGACTGGGCTCAGCAGCAGACGGGAACCGGGTTCAGGAGTTCGGTTCAGGAACACATTAATTGGGATCAAAGGCAGGGCCAAGAAGAAAGAAGGCCGAAAGGAAGGGTCCAGAATACAAGAAGGCCCCCAAGGGAAGCAAAGGCCAGCGGAAGGGTAGGATCGAGACCCTTGTGATCCCTCAGCTTTATACTGAATGTGATGTATATGGGTTGGAATACCTCGTTGGTCAGTTTAGGGTCACCTGTCCTGGCTGCTCCTCCCCACAGGCGCGGCCTTTCCCTTTCTGCACCCCCCCGATGTGGTACACAAGAGTATACTAAAAGTCACATTCTTGCTTCTGTGTATCAGCTTTGATCTGAAGGTGAATGGAAATTATAAAACAAGATATCAAATGAGCTTCCAAACTGCCCGTTGTTGAGCCCATTGAAAGCAACAGGAAAGCCCAGAATAGGACCTTTGAAAGTAGATTTGCCTCTGCTTCTTTTCATACTGAGTTTTGAATTACAGTCTTTTGTGCATATATTTCATTTGACTGAAAAATATAAGTTATAACAGAAGCCAAGTATTTCATAATACCCTAGAAATTTTCAGTAGAAGTGCATTTTGGAAAACTCATGTTGCATTATAAATCTAAAGACTACAGAAGTGTTTGTGATTCTGTTCAAGTAAAATAATTATATATTTGGATACAGTCAGAAAATGCTCTGTCTTTCTACATTTTATTGATGATCATGTCAGCACTTCTGGGGATCAGGCCACTAGACTCAATGTAATGGTAGTATGCTAGTACAACTGTCAGCAGTAGTCATTAAAACGGCAGAGTACTCATGCTTTTTGTCAGGACATATGCTGAATAACAGCCAATTTACAACCTGATTTCACCATTCCTTATTAAATTTTTGTTCTCCAGTAAAACACTTTGGAATTTACGGAGGGCTGCTAGTAGCTGCAGAGGATCTGGGAGGAACTGAGAAAACAGATTTCAGCTTAGAATGCTTTCAGATTTAATTATTAATGTAATTTAGTTTTACTTTATTGGATTGTAATGTATTCCAGATATGTAGTTATATTTGAAAATGATGAATTAGCTAGAAAAACCAAAGCACAAAAATAGAGAAATTTCCCCTTCGGTTTTATTGTATTTATCATCTGCTAGAACATTCTTTGTATTTGCCACCATCTCAGATTGTAAAAACATAAATACTGAGCCAAAATTGCAAGAACTAAAATATACTGGAAAGCAAGGGTCCAGATCCTGACTTTTGGAAAGCCTACCTGGTAACCAAAGGTGGTCTTTGGCCACCTCACATAATCAGTCAGCTCTGCAGTAAAAGATACTTTTTTGATGCATCTCCAGGTGCATGTGGGAACACAGACATAGGCACAGACACACATGCCAAGTGTGTATGTGCACACCAGCACTTCTGGTACCAAGTGTGTATGTGCACACCAGCACTTCTGGTACCAAGCATGTGTGCTGTGTGCTCTATCAAGAAGAATCTATGCTTAATTCATGACTATGCTCATCTTATGTGTTTTCCCTTGAGTATGTCTATGCTAACTGACATTTATAGTTTAATCATATGACTACTGCTATTGACTTCAGAAATGTTTGTTGCGTGACATGGCAGTTTTAATGACCACAAAATATGAAATACATATACCTATAGCATATATAATGTATAACTGAAAAGGGAAGACATTTTCTCCAAAATCTTTACATCAATGTAGTGCTCACAAAAGGGCTTCTCTTATTAGAAAATTTTCATCAGTCTTGTGTATTTGAAGTAACATGATACAAATTGTACTTTATTGAGTGAATATTTAAGCAATACTCATGAAAAAATCCTTCCCTCTTAGGACAGTTACTAAATTAGCTAAGATTTTTACAGCATTCACGTTTACCAAATAAGAAATCTTTTCATATAAAACTGCTAAAATATTTCCTTTTCAATTAGATCCTTCAATAAAGGGCCTCAGAACTGAGGAAAACCCAACATTTTACATTTGATGGACTTGAAAACATCCTCTTGCAACTGAAAGATTGGAACTGGCTGCTAGGTCTGCAGTTTCTGGGTGTGACCTTCAACTTGAAAACAAATAGGAACATCATTACCTACTCCTCTGCACATTACTATTTGCCACTTTCATTCAGAATTCTTTTCAATAGCAGCTCCTTTCTGCGAGCT
This sequence comes from Eurystomus glaucurus suahelicus, assembly GCA_032159205.1. NCBI lineage: Eukaryota > Metazoa > Chordata > Aves > Coraciiformes > Coraciidae > Eurystomus > Eurystomus glaucurus. Next base: position 2,852 of record JAVFHW010083162.1, read on the forward strand.
CTTTTGAAGGAGGCCGGTCATTTCCTTCACACAATTCATATAGTCATTAGCTTCAGGAACTTTGATAGTATCACCTCTTTACCCTTTATTTTAATCTTGACAACTCCTTCCTGAGAAAATAAAATACCTCTGACATTTGGAAGAATATTTCTTTAGAGGTTTTTATAGATTCTGTTTAGTGAACTTTCATATATCATAAATCCAACTATATTTTCCTTATAGCAATTATAGACCTCTTGTAAGAATGTGAATGTGGATACTTCTCTAGTGACCCAGTTTTCTACCCAAGTACTTCAGCATTCTTAAGAAAGTTTAATTTTCAGCCCCCTTCTGTGGAGAGAAAAATGGCATAGACACTAGACTAGCAATAGCATTTCTATGTTTTTCATAGAGGATACAGTGTCAACAGAACCCCCCATTTCTTCTCATGCAAGGATAAAAAGCTCCCCCTGACAAATAGGTGAGATGTGTTTTATTGACCTTTTCATTGTCAACAGTGGAAAGCTGCACTAATCAACCATAACAGACAGTGATTTTTGTAAACATCCTTACAAACTTACACTTCTTAAAGCTATTTATCCAAAATAGCAATGAACAACAGAATCAGTGTTTAATATAGAATGAGTTCAACAGCCTTGGTAACTCCTGCATGCCTCCAAAACTTTCCTAAGGATATCCTTCCAGAATTCTTAAATCTTTCTAGTACTACAGTTGCAGGTCATTGAAATTTGTATGAGTTTCTACACTAATTTCAGCTAGTTTTAAATTAAGCTACCCATAAAAAACCCCACTCTCCTGAGTCTATCTATATATTTTTACTACATTCAAATTCTAGCACATCAGCTCCTGTAATTTTTCCCGATTTATCCAGCCTCCCCTGCACTTCTGGGCTCCCTTCCCAAACTCTCTTCCTACTCCACAAGTACCACTGGAGAAGTCCCAAAAACATAAAGCCTGCAGTAAAATGTAAAAAATTCTTTTCAGTTTCTATGTCATTTGTAAATTTTTTTGTGGGCCAAAGTAATATCCACGTAAGAGTAATCTGTTAGGAAATTAAATATCCTCCCAGCCTTACAGTCACAGATTAGATTTACTGACTTTTTCAGGATGTTCTTTGGATTTTAAATCATCTGCAAGAGGGCAATATTGGAAGAATGGAGTTTCAGATATATTTGTTTTCATTCTTCAGTCTATTGTGCCTGTCTACATGATTATTTTTTGGTAACCAAAATAAAACCCCTTCACCCCAAAAAAAGAAACTTCAAAACACATGATTAAAAAATAGTCAAAACCAAATAGTGCCTTAAAAATAAAATCCTTACTTGCACACAAATAAATACTATAGAATCAGATGGTTAAAAATTGGATACTTGGTATATTTTGGAAATCCAAGATGCATCTTCTCTGTTTTTCAAGCTGCAATATACACAATTAAATGGTCTATGTGACACAGTAAGGGCAATTTACAGATCTAATAGTACTACTGCATTGTTAACTGATAACCATCATTCTGGCATGACCAGAACTGATGACTAGTCAGGATTCTAAATTCTACAAGAATATCACCCATAATTAAAAACAAAAAATCACATAGGGTAAAACAGGGCTGGATTTGTAAGGATTCTGTTACTCACTTGTTCCAAGATTGACTTCGAGCATTTCAATGAAATCAGGAGAGTTTGCTATGTATCTGACTTACGAAAGCTGCTGTTCCGAATTGCTCCCTTTGGGGCCTCTTGTAACAGTCACCTCTTTAAAATCCATTGGCAGCTTAGTTAACAGGAACGTCTAATCTAAAGAGTCAGAGCATGCCACAGATAGCAGCTAAGAAGAGAATCTGCTCAGCAGAACCTCTATAATTATTAAGAAGTTATGAACTACCTGCTAGAATTTAGCGTCAGTCTGAGGTAACTATAAGGAAAATGGGTCATTTATTTTAAAATGTAGTACACAATACAATGAGCACTGAATAATCATTAATGAATTTGCAGATACTTCTGAAGATATATCTGTACTTTAATGCGATCATGCTATCTGAAACATTTTCTTCATTCTTAAAAGGTTGGGGTTTTTTTTGGTTTGGTTTGGTTTTTTCTGTGTTATTAAGCCACTACACAGTGTCCTATAGGTGAACATCCCCTGGCCAAACTGATTTGGGTATATTTAGTTGATGAGGCTTTTTCTCCTCAACTGCTTCCTCCACGCTTTATTTACATGAAGTTTGCACCTTCTTTTTTGTGCCATACTTCTTCGTGCTTTTAATTCACAGATTGCTTGGGGCTAAAGTCCTGTTCTTTGTCTAGCACACCTGAATGACTGTGCATTTTTTGAGAAGCTGTGTATCATTGATTTTTTCCTGTTTGCCCATGTCTTAGCAGGATTTTAAATATGCCAGTTACCTACTTGAATATCCATATTTTACAATCTCAATGCCTTTTTTTCTTAAATAGTACTTTTTTTTCTATCTAATTGCTATTGATTGCTCGGTTAATGTTTCTAACAGTGTTTCTATTGCATGTTGCTTGGTGGCTCTAAGTCTTTCCATCCAAAGCTTCTTACTTCTCAAGTGAGAAGTGTATTTCTGAACAAGAGTGATCATCTGTTCAATTATAACCTTATTGAAGTATTTGCAGTAGATTATCTTAGAGCTTGTCCTCACTGAAATGGAAAGATTATTTGTCATTGACTTTAAGCAGAACAGAGCAGTTTGATTGTTACAACAAACAAAATACTTCCTTTCAATACAGAGGATGTGTCAGCTCTACAAAACTATTCATATCATGCATGGGACTAAACTGATGAAACTGAAGAACTGTTACAGCTGAACTCCATCAGATTCTTTTTTGGCCAGTACCCTAACATGGAATTAGAGCTAGTGGGCTAAGTAATTTACACTCTGAAAAACCTTGCAGGCTTTCATCCATTTCTATTCAGTGTCTTATAATGGTAGTTAAGTGAGTCCTAAAAAAAAAGGTTTCAGAATCTAAAATTACTGTCAGTTTTTATAATAGTTTTCAAATCCTATTCTAACTCATTCATTTATAGGGATGGCAGGAGAAAGACTAGAGTTGCAAGATTAGCAGAAATTCTAAAATCTGTTTTAAAGCGTAAGGTAAATAATTTCAAAATATTAGAGGACAATGAGTCAACAGTTTGTTAAATAATCATATTTTTTTAAAACTGCGATTTGGTCTAGAAGTTGGCAGAATCACATGAGAAACCCTGAGAGTTTAAAGTTTCTGGCTGATCTCTAAATCAAAAACAGCTGAGCAGATTTAAATATTTTCTGTAAACAAATTTGCATCCAGGCTGCTAATCTGCATGCCAGCTTTCAGTTTGACATTTTCTGAAATGACGGAAAAATGCTAAGCCCTTAATGCTAAATGGAGTTCATAATGGAAATGCTGACAGACTTGTAATTACCTGCATTGTGATTCTGCTGAAAGCTTCTTTATCTGTCTAATCTTTCACAATGGAGTTAAATATATAAATTTTTGAAAAGAGGAAAAAAAGGAACTTTATGTTGCAAAAGCTAAACTGTAGCAGTGCTATATTTTCTTCTAGACATCCACTTACGGAGGCAACAGTGACAAAATAAAATATTTGAAAAAAGATGCAGCATTTTTTGTGCAACTGTATAAGCAGCCAGTGACTCTTAAAGTTTAATTCAACCATCATTTTTCAATCTTTTTGAGTCACCTTTCTGATAAGGTATGAGATATGGATATGTTTATGGATAAACATATCCAATCAAGCATTTTTAATATGGTAATGAGGAATTATCATAGAAGAAATATGTCATTGACTTGACACGGCAAAAAAATCCCAACCAACAACAAATACAGAAATTAACATTTCACTGCCCTAATACTGACTACTTGTGCTAAAAATAGGGGAATTATATATTTAGAAAACTCCAGAAAATTAAGTGGAATAAATAAAAAGAACGATGAGACAAAGGGACTCTGGCCTCTGGAATTTAGAAACTCCATTATCTGCCAACTTGAGTAGAGTCTTGAAGTTTCCTTGGAAGACCTTTTTTTTCAGTGTCTTTTTCGTTCCTTCCCATGAAAATCTTCCCCATTTTGTCCAGGCTATAGCCGCCTGAAAAGCTAGGCAGCATTTGCTCTGCAGAGACTGCTCAGGATGGATGATTCAGCCATCCAAGCTTTATTCTGCACACAATCTCTGTGCTCTGGCCAGTGCACATGTCTGTCCCTGAAGAACACCTGTCACACATCACAGCAGCCCTTCATTGAAACAGAATGTCTTCTAGCATTTTTGGCCTCAGTGGTTTGCTGTGAACATGAAATCTGTTTCTCCAAGACTTCCACAGCAAGGGCTGACAAAGCTGAAAGAAAATATCCTGAGGAAAAACAGAGGAATATACCTCTTTGATATCTTCTTTCCAAACTGCCACCTTCTCCAGAAAGAGTACTAAGCTTTTAATTTCTGTTCATAAAGCAGCTGCTTCAGTTCCAAGATCTCTATCTTCTTTAGCATCGCTCTCCCTTCTCAAGATGTGGAGATTAGAACTCCAGGCAGTGTTCAAGATACGGGTACATCACGGTTTTCTGCAGGGGATAAGCTACACTTTGTCTTACTCTCAGTACAGTTCCTGGTCATGCCTAATAATCAGGGAGAGGGATCTTAATTGCAATGGAACACAAAGTTGATGATTTCAGAGAAATGTCAGTGATGACTGAAACTGAAACTCTAAGTTCCAAGTTCAGCAGCATGCAAGTATCGTTTAGTCATATTTTCCTATATGCATGTTAATCTCTAAAACTCACCTACTTATGCATTTGCACACCCACTCATTTTGTGAGGACATTCTGGAGTTCCTCATCATCAGTGCATCAATTAGTTACCGAGAGGATCTTAACATCATCTACAGTCTTGCAGATTTCACTGCATACTCTTTACTCGATTGGCAATGGAGTTGTGGAGGAAGACTGATCCCATCACCGATCCTAGGGCAACCCCGCTTTTGATTCTTCCTTATCCAAGCAAGTAATCAAGTGCTTCCTATCCTTTAACGAGCTTTAAGTTCATAAAAGGATCTTTCCATCTATCCTGTGGTAACTTACTTTCTTTAATAACCTTTGGTGTCAAATAACCTTTGGCTTTGTTAAAAGTTTTTTTGTATGTTGATAGTGACTGAATTTGAAAAGATTTGTTATTCTGGTTAATGGATCTGTACCTAGAATTCCCTTTTCCTGGATCACAGTTTTAACCAAAGACATTCAATGGGAGTGATATTCCACCTATTCTATGTTCATAAGCTTGAATACAAAACTATAGATCCAGAAGAAGACAGTGGACAAGAGCTGCAGCCACTATGCAGTATGGAAAAGATTAGTTCAACCACTTAAAGTGTTTGGAAGAGCCATTGGAGGCCCAAACATGAGGGCCCAATACAAAGTCGGGCTTGTAGTCACAGCTTCACAGAGATGCCTAAATGGAGTAACACTGCAAGGCTATGAACAGAATTTCCAGTGTGCCTCTTTCTTGAAAGCTCCCCACTGACAGCCCACAGAAATCTCAGTCCTTAGCCCATTAGCTGTTGTTAATGCTAGTGGAGTTAAATTCTCTCATACATGATGTATATGGAACACAGGGCCTAACCTACATTGCTAAACTGCAGCCCTGGACCTCCTAATAGTTTAGCCATTGAAAGAAGGGTAAGAATCCAACTCAGCTGTGCAACGTCTGACTTATAAGCACTGAACCTCACTAGGTCAAGCCCCAAAACTACTGGCTGCTTGTATATGTTGTCTTCTCCTTTACACAGAAGAGCCATAAATATTCTGTAAGATGAATCACATCACTTTTCATAGTACTCCTGAGGTAGAGTGAGCTTGTTTAGTTTTATTTTATTAGTTTTAATAAGAGACTTTAAAAATGTGTTTCTGGAGTTGTAGGAAATGGTGCTGATTCTGTTGGAAGCACTTTTCTTTCTAGAATTTGAACTGAACTACTATTCCAAGCAAAATGTTAGAGACACTGAGCTGTTACAGTTGCCATGCTTCAGATGAGATGTTGCTGGCGTGTCTGATCCTGCAAGATTGCATGGTATTTTTCACAGAATATTGTTATTAGCCTTCATCTGCTGGCTGAATTCCAATTTGGATAATTACAGTCTGCTATCTAAATTCTCTAGGCAGAGTACGTTAAATAACCTTCTGTACTTCCTTTCCTAATCTTCTGAGGGGCATTTCTGTGATTTATTAAATAATAGTTCTGCTTAATCTAAAAGGAAACTGTTTCTCAATCCTAGGAGAAAGTGACTGTTTTATAAGGTGTGTTGACTACTCAGTGCTTAGTGATAAATTACACAGTGGCATTGGTGGTGCTTGCCATGTAGGCAGAGTTCCTTAGTACTGTACGAAAACAAATGGAAATACTTCCTTGTCAGGATAGATGAAATTTAATTTGGAGTTGGTGGAAACATTTTAGATAAACAATACAATATGTTCTACACAAGAAGATGAGTGTGAGCCTGGAGAAATCTGCATAGAAAGTTTTGGAAAAGATACAAGATTTTGAAGGTTTAAGTGAAGATTTCCTATTCAGGATGAGGGATAAATGCATACAACTGTAGTGTAAAGCTGTGCAAAATCAAATTTTTCTCAGATACAAAAATCCCAAAGGATCAAAATTGATCAGTTAGTTAGACCAGTCATGAAACCAACTCTCAGTTTTGCAATAAATGGATGAAAAGGAAATATTTCAGATATAGCTTGAGTAGAAAATTTTGCCAAGCACATACTACTTCAGTCCTGTGCTACAATGTGATGAAAAGAAAAGAGTAGAAAAAAGAAAGAAAAGAAAAGAAAAGAAAAGAAAAGAAAAGAAAAGAAGAGAAAAGAAAAGAAAATAAAATAAAAGGAAAAAGAAAAGAGAAGAAAATATAAAAGAGAAAAGAAAAGAGAAAAGAAGAATTTAGGTTCAATATTTATCACATTATTGGTCAAAGTAATTTTGAACACTCTATTGGACTAGAGTAAGGATAATTTCATAGAATCATAGAATCATTTAGGTTGGAAAAGACCTCTAGGATTATCTAGTCCAACCTTTGTCAAATGTCTCCCTAACCCCTAGAGCATGTCTTGAAGCCACATCTACCCATTTTTTGAACACCTCCAGGGATGCTGACTCTGCCATCTCCCTGGGCAGCCTGTTCCAATGCCTAACCAGTCTTTCAGTAAAGGACTTCTTCCTGATATCCAATCTAAACCTCCCCTGGCTCAACTTGAGGCTCAACCTGTCATCCTGTTGTTAGTTACCTGGGAGAAGAGACCAACACCAGCCTCACTACAACCTCCTTTTAGGTAGTTGTAGAGAGCAGTGAGGTCTCCTCTCAGACCTCTTTTTTTCAAGCTAAACAATCCCAGTTCCCTCAGGCACTCCTCATAAGACATATTCTCTAGATCCCTCACCAGCTTCGTTGCCCTTCTCTGCACCCACTCCAGCACCTCAATGTCCTTCTTGTACTGTGGCGTCCAAAACTGGACACAGTTCTCAAGGTGCAGTCTCATGAGTGCTGAGTACAGGGCCACAATCACCTCCCTGCTTCTGCTGGTCACACCATTTATGATACAGGCCAGGATGCCGTTGGCCTTCTTGGCCACCTGGGCACACTGCTGGCTCATGTTCAGCTGGCTGTCCACCAGCACCGCCAGGTCCTTTTCTGTCAAGCAGCTTTCCAGCCACACTTCCCCAAGCCTGTCATGTTTCTGAGGGGTGGTTGTGACCAAAGTGCAGGACCCGTCACTTGGCCTTGTTAAGCCTCATACAATTGGCCACAGCCCATTGATCCAGCCTGTTCAGATCCCTTTGCAGAGCCATCCTACCATCAAGCAGATTGACACTCCCACTTAATTTCATGTCATCTGCATCATTTGTTGAGTTTCAGTGCATACACCATCAAAAATCAGAGTTTGCTCCTCCTTCCTTGCCCCACAGTGAGCAGCAACATTCACCGAAGTAAAAAAGAGATAAGAAGCAAAGAGACTCCACAGAAATATCCTGCCTCAAAAGATGCTCTAACATTCAGTATCTCCATTTATTCCCTGTGCCTGCTGACATAGCTATGTTAAACAAGAAGAAACCCTCTCCTGTATAATTTCTTCCAATCTTATTTACCTTCCAGAAAATACCCTCTATCAAGCAAGATGATTTTTGCTCTCCATGAAGAAAGTACTGTAGCGTTGCCATTTCTTGCTCATGATTGTTCCACCATGTATTCTTCAAACTCTGTACAGGCTCATGGGAAAACTTTATTTTTATGAGTTTTACATAGAAGAATATAACATACTTAATACAAGATCATAACAATTCTATGGCTACCAGTAGTGTTTGGCATTATTTTAGTTCAAGACAAAAACATCATAGTAATACCTACTCACTCATGTTTGCTTAAACTAGATCTAAGCTCAGTCCTACCTGTTTAAAAAAGGACAATACCAAGAGCATTTTACATAATATTATGTGTAAATTAGGTATTAATAGGACTGCTGCATGTCTGGATGGAAAGGAAGCAGAGTTTGTGTTTATAGCCCTTTTCAGAAATCATTTAAATCTGATTTAAGAAAACAGTGATGTTACAGTGCAGACATTTGTATATATTTCTCTGACATTAGGGAAGCACAGAAATATTTTTGATCTGGTTATCATGATTACTTACTGTTGCCAAAAACTGCATTAACTGCTATTTTGGGGTCTCCTCCATATGGAATTTTCATAAGTTTAGCTTCTTGTTTTAATACAAAATTAATAAATATAAGTGTAATATCATATGCACAATCAAATAAGTAACTGCATTCTTGCAGGTAATGATCAGGAGAAAAGCAGAATAAATTAATTTCTCTGTTAAACAGCTTCATTATCTGTGGGTTAGTAAAACCTCAGGTACTTTGGTTTGCAATTTACCACTAGATTGTAAAAAAACCCCAGGATATACATTGTAGTTAGAAATGTACTTTGAAGTCTTCAGTTCTTTACATTTGTATAAGAAATTGGCTTCAAGGGAATTGATACTATTCTTTGCTAGAGAAAAACAAAAACAAAATCTTGAAGGTAGTGGATCAAATATCACCTGCTTTAATTACTTTAAACATATGGAAATAATGAATAATTATTAATAAAAAACTATTCATATTCCCTTTCTAGGGTTATTATTGCAAAATTTTTTCAGTTACATAAATTGCAAGGTAAAAAAGAGCAAATAATACAATCTCATATCTGCACATTAAGAAACAACAGTGGTTTGTTTTATAACTGTTCTGAGAAGCTGAGTGGGTCCAAATCCAGTGCAGACAGCACAAAAATCCTAATGTTTTAAGATCAAACTGCACTGAAGTACCTATTCCCAAATTTCCAACAATTTCTTCAATTTTATCATTGTGTTTCACTAATACATGCTGTTAAGGGGGGCAACTAAGTCTGTGGGAATTAGATTTTTCACTGGGAGAAAAAAATAACTCTCTGCAGATAAACTCTCAGATAATGTTTGATTTCTACCAGCTTCAATGGGATTTAAGTGTACATTTTACTGATTTTTCAGTATTGGGCTATGGATCAATTACTGTGCAGTCTGGGAATGAGACTGTGCAATATTTTCAAAATTGCCAGAATAAGAGTTCTTTCATACTTGGAAGAGTTAATTTTTCTGAGAATTATCCAACTTTCACAACTGTATTAATTTTCATTTTGCATTCATTTATATATGGGTTATTTCTGAGTTTCAGCTCATTAATGCATTATGCCTTGCATCTGAAACCAAACATTTCTCTGCTGTCTAGTGGAGTGAATAATCTTATTTTAAATACTGAAATACATATAAAAAAACAAACCCACAACAGAACAACTGTGTCAACATTGCTGATTAGATCCATGCAGCTGCTCAGTGTCTGCTTTTTCAGAGCTTGCTGACCATCTATGTTAGCTTCTAAAACTTTCTGTGTCTATTCATGCAATTAATGAAATATCACAGTACTATCAAATTTACAGTTACAAGTGCTGAAATAATTTACTTCCTACAATCCATCAACACATTTCAGCTGAGAGGCAGCAAGTTCTTGAATTGCTGTTACACAACTAGAAAATCAACACAAGCATGTCTGTTTCCTATTTCATTTACTCCTGGCTGTGAACTCAGTCCTTTGTAATAGCTTTTTTTAAAATTCTTTTTTTATTTTTTATTTCTATCAATTCCTAAAAAAAGTTTCCATTTCAGAAAATGGAAGGCAAAAAGGAAGGATTACTCAAGTGCCTCTCACTCTACAACTTTCAAAGACTCAGATTTGAGAAAATAAATTCAATACTAGCAAAAATAGTAAGAAAAAGTAATCATTACTTCTTTCTGCATTTTGGGAAAAATGTACTGTAGGTACTAGTTAACTGTAACTAAATTAAGGATCTTAGTTTTGCCTTTGAAATATTACTTCTCTTCAATGCAATTCAAACACCTGTGTATTGAAACTGCTTATGCAACCTCACCAAAATAATTCTTTTCTAGTGCTTCCACTATAATCCTTGTAGTAGGTTTTTGGTTGGTTGGGGTTATTTTTTTGTTCTTATTTGAGAGGAGGTTTGGGGATTCTTTTTATCTCAGCATAATTCTGATCTTTCACAAGCAATGCTTGACTTTCCCTGTTGGGAGTGAGAAGAAAATGCCAAACAATCCTGGTGTGTGCACTTAGAGCAGCGTGTTCTGATCTGACTCCAGAGATGTTGCCCCATAGAGACAAATAAAGGACAGTTTGAATTTCAGTTCCATCATACATTTTGTGATCCTTTGGTTTAAGAGTTGCTAATTCCATGCAAATGTTACTTCAATAGCAAGCCATACAATTCTTTTAGGTATCCTCCTGTTCTTTTCTCCCCTCAGCTGGGAGGTTTATCTTTTGGTGTGCCAGCCTTGCCACTCACCTGTGCAGAGGAGGTAAACCTGCAGGGAGCACTGGATGCTCCTCCACAGAGCAGGAAGCAACCCTGCAGAATGGAGCATCCTCTGTGCTAAGTAGGCCATTTCCCACCGTATTATAACAATTTCATACTACATTATATTGTGAGCCTTAAATGATTGAACGTCCCCTTTGAACATTGAAAGGTTTCCTACTATACTAGCTCACTGTTATTGCTTTTTACATTGCCTTGTGGCAAATTAGTGGAATATACTGTAAGATAAAGAAGATCATCAGCATCTCATTTGCATACAAACATCATATTATTTTCGAATTATCCTCTTCATGCTTCTCATTTTCCCAGGATGTTTTCTTCAGCCTGTGTGAAGTTTGCCCATTCTATCTGTATTCTCCTACGTTTTGTTGCATAACATAACAGTTGTGGTTTTTTTCTACTTTTATTCCCTCCCTGTTTAGAAGAGCTAAATTACACAATGGTAAGAACATCAGGAATACTTCCCTATTAAGTTTTACCAATTTATACCAAGCTAGTCAGAAAAGTTAAGACAAAAGTGACACAAACTTTCAACAAAAATGCAACTCTTCACTTTTTCACTGCATAGGGAATGTTTTGAGGATGGCTTCAATATTTCTATCATTGTCACTTTGCCTAAAATTTATAGCAAATTTCTTAGTCACATAATGCCTTTGACAACAGCCCCTGTGCTTTCCCCTCCACTAGAGATGAACAAGAAAATGCAGACATGTTGAAGGCCAGTTTCCCTAGCAGCCAGCTTCCTTGCTCTAGTATGTTCATGGGTCTCTTTGGCTCATGCCTGTTACTGTATTGTGCTTGCATTGTATGAAATCATTTGTGCTTTGTGGGACATGTGAATGATAAGGGAATGGGAGGGGATTTTTTTAAGAGGAACATAACCAAAGAAAGCTAAACTATGTACAGTTACAAGTGCCTTCATTATTGACAATGCCTGAACTGTAGACATGCTGAGACATAATGGGGAATCGCAGCTTCAGGGAGCCGTCTGTAGATCTCAATGCAAAATCATTCAACCCAGCAGAGTTAAAGCAGAAGGAGGTCTATTTTAACTTTCTTTTTCAGCTGGAAAAAGACGTTTACAACAGACTAAATAGGTTTCCATTCTATCTGAGTTCTGCATTATCTTGACCAACCTTCTTTAGGCAGTGATCTAGTTTTCATGCAGTATACAATATTAACATTATACTTCTGAGCGAGAAAATGTTAATGTGCTTCATGAAGGACAGTTTGATTGCAGCTTTTGAAAATACAGAAATATGTAATTGTGACATTTCTTAACTTGTATATTCTTGAGTTTACTGCCTGAAACCTGTAGCCATTGTTATTAATATTTATAATAGGATGTTAGTAGTAAGAAACCATTAAAAAAGTATTTGAAGCAGACCTTTTTGTCCACTGCTTCGTATCTATACATGTCAGATTAGTAATGACTGAAAATATGTACAGAAGCAAAACAAAGTAGCTTTTGATGAAACTGTTTATTGCTCATATATTCTACATAAGGTAAGTACACTGAAGTGAGTCATTAAAGAAATCTGTATAACAATCAGCTTTACTTAACATTTGCTCATCCATTTCAATAGGGAGGAAACAGAGAACAAAATAATTAGTTAAATAAGATCTTATGACAAGTCTTTAAAACACAGTATCTCACAAAGATTACCATACATACCACACTGTTTCTGGATTACATGCAGTTCCTTGCACTGTCAAATACTGCAGCAAACAGCACTATGCTTCAGCATTGTGCTAAATGTGAATCCAAAGTTCATTGGGCCCATTGTAGACTTCACAGGGCTTTAAGTCCATAACAGTAGCTAAAAATAAACAATATAGACTTCATAGATATGAGCAGTGAAACAAAGGTAAATGTTACCTGTAACACACAGAAATATTTTCTTTTAATCGCTAGAAAGAAATTACAACGTATGATCATTTTCTTGTGGTTTTACATTCAAAATAAGCCACAAATGTTCTATGTTTGAAGTAGTGGAAAGGGAAATAGGTGTGTGGGTGAGGTGACACCCAAGCAGATGATCTGCCCAGTGATTTGGTTTATTTTTATTCTAAAATACAGTTCTACCACTGATCAGGAGCAGCATGTTTAAAAGCTGCACTTCGTGCAATGTCAGCCAGTAAATATTGGCACCGTTTCGAGATGCTAGTAAAGAAACAACATCTTTCACAGAATACTAGTTTTCTAATCTCTGGCACAGCTAACTTTTTCTTAGCGGATTTTCATGATACTGCTTAGTCATTAAAAATGTGACAGTTATTTCTAGATAGTGGATTTTGAAGTATGTTTAAAAAGCTTTCATGCTGACCATGAGGATTTTAATTGCTCTCGTCTTTTCAGTCTCTGTCAAAATGTTCACTCTCACATACATTTATACTATTAGTGGGATGTAAAATGTTTTGTGGTAGTTAAGACTCAGGATCAGTTTTCTCAGTGGTTTTCCTTCATCATATTCTCTGTTTCAAAGTGATCCATTAAAAACTGGGATTATTTGTTAGATTAATTCTTTTTCCTAATAGCAGATGCCATGTTTTACTCACATGCCAAAAACAGTTTTCTCTATTGTGGGATAACAGCTTTACTTTCAAATACAGACAATGCAACAATGATGCAAAGATGCTGTTGTAGGAATTCCTGGTATAAAAGTCCACTAAGAGAATATGAAGTGATAGTAAAATGCATATGTGAAGCAGAACTGGCAAGAAGAAAAAAGAAGAGGAAAATTATTCCCAGAACAAATTCTAGAGACAGTTGATCCCCAACAGCTTGATTAGACATAGTCTGTGAGATTGTGATTCTGAGTATGTATGATTTTTTCAACTTTATCACGCATTGAATGTTGGATTATCTTCTATAACACAATTTATTAACAGTTGTTATTTTATTAGTATATTAAGTCCATGCAAAATGTTCAGTCATTGACCATACCATGCATTAAAGTCATGCCACTTACAGACACCTTTCAGTCTACCAGTTGGTGCTTTGGGTATATTTGACTGGTTTTTTAGTTCTATGATGGACATTCTGCTTATCAAGCTGTAACCTGTTGTTTACCAGTACCATACTTAAGATACTTCCTACTTCCATGAACAGGTGTAATATATTTTTTACTATTTTTCAGACATTTGAAGTGCTGCTTTTATCTTTTCAGTTGCTAGAGAGAAAAGAGCATAGCAACCTCAGGACAAATGAAAAAAAAAAAAAAAAAAAAGAGACAAAGCTATACCCTGAAATTAAACACATACAGATATTCAGATATTGACTTCTTAATATAAAACACCTTTGTTACTTACAAAATACCTGACAGATATATAATGCATCAGAAAGAAAGAAGAAAAGGAAAATATCTGGAGTTAATACATGTTAATATAATGTGTGAATGCATGTAAACTGATAGAAACTACAGGGTATCTAGTACAGCGAGCAGACCAGCTCATTTAACATAAGGTCTTGCTGACAAGTTTGATTTCTTTGTGTTTTGGGTTTTGAGGGGTTTTTTTGCTGTTTGTTCATTTGGTTTTTTAGCGTTTGGGATTCTTTCAACTCTTTTCAACCTCTATTCAAACCTTTTTTTCAATACACCTAAACCTTTTTGTTCCAGTCTTTACACCACCTTTAATTCTGCAATGTCATTTCTGGTGCAGGCTGGGCACTACTGTTGGCAGTTTTCTAGATAAGACTGTGTCATTAACATTCTGTAATGGTATTTCTTAATGATCTATCTTGTATATTGATATACCACCTTATGCTTTAGTATCTAGCAGTGCTGTAATCTTTAATGTATGTTTCCTTATAATAATGTAATGAAGGAATACTATTACCTATCACCTTGCTTGCAGATACAGTCTCACTGCAAGCCAGTTATGGGCCGGATTTTCTAAGGGTACTTAGGTACCTAATGATCCAGGCAAGTTCCTAGTGGAACTGACAAAAACCTAAACATGTAAGTCCCATTATTTCAATAGGTATTAGGTACTGCATTTTTTAAAATCATAGTGTGGCCTATCTGGATTTCCAGACCCTAAATACCTTTTCAAAATCCTGAAAAATTTTTAAAATGTCCGAGGTGACTTCCCAAAGTTACAGAAATCTTTGGTCAAGCAGAAAGCTGAAGCCAGGTCTCATGATTTCAGGACACATCTGTTAACACTGGATCCATGATAAATCCTCTCCTTTTATATGAGTAAGTGTAAAATACTTATAAGGGAATAATCTCCAAGAGTTTTTTTATATTACTGTAAATTACTGATTTTTTTCTAATAAGATATTAGGTTGCATATCACTTTTCAGTACTGATCTGCCATCCATCTAAGATAATCAGAGTAGTGCAATAATTAGAAGTGACCCAAATCTCTAATTTTGAGGTGTTACCTTTTCTAACAAACTTTAAAATCATTCCTTTTACTATATTAAAGTATTAAATGCAGCTATTTACCAGTGACGTAGATGTACATACAGTCAAAACCATTGGAAAAGGAGACATATACAATGAATGCATTGAAGAATCATTAGTATTGACTAAAATACACAAATAAGTGTATGTCCATAATAAGAACTGTGCAAGACCTGGTAAATGAGTATGGTAATAGAGGAATTCATTCTGCTTTTTTTTTTTTGAACATGGGCTATGAATGTTACATTTTTCAGATGCTTCTTTGCTGCAATTTCTCTGAACCTGATACCTGTCAGGCAGCTGGTGAGCTGAGACCACTGCACATTACGGTGATTAGCACCACCTCATTAATCCCTTATGCTCCCTAGCCTGCATGTACTTGTGCTATCCTGCTTTTTTATGAGACTGCAGTCTTTTCACATCAAAATCTGTCTTTGCTATGTCTATGCAGTGCACAGCACAACATACACCTGGTATATGTCAATATTTCAGGAGTTTTGTCACATAATAAAGGTGGAAGCTATGCACGTAGTTAATTCAGAGGGTCTAATTATCCAATGCTTGATGCTTTTGAAAAGCACGGTTGCTATAAATGGTACCAAATCATAACTTTACATATAGAATGGCACTAGCAATTTATGTCCATTTTTCAAAGACATTCATGACAAAAGAAGATTCATGGAGATGAAGAATCAAACCTTATCTTTGTGGAGTTCTTGGCCTGGAAATAAACTGGACTTCAAAAGTTTTTAATCTCTTAAGCATCTTTGAATAGACTGGATAAAGATTAATCAAAATGCTTGCAACAATAACCTACCTAATTAGCTTCAAAGTCAGTTGTTTTTTTGGTTTGGTGGGTTTTTTTTTTAATATTAAAGTCCAAAATGGAAAGTATTTCTCTTGAATGTCACAGCTTCATACTTTGATTGGAATTTCCTTGTATTTTACTCAATTATCAATCTGTAATGAAGAAAAATTTGGTGGTTTCTTGATGGATTTTTTTATTGCATGAACAATGAATTCTCACATTATAGTAAGATATTTGGTAAAAATATGCCTACCAATCTGTAAATATTATGATCTTTTCTCAAATAATCATTAGGAAGGCCTTTTTTTTACCACATTCCATGTGGACCAGGTGGAGCATGTATCTTGGCAAGACATTAATGGTGATTTTGACATCTTCACACTAAAGTCCTTCCCCTGGGCTGCAGAAAAGTACGACTAGCTACACAATACAGTGAAACATGCAGAAATCTCCAAAAAATAAATGGGCCAAACTTCTCTCCCACTTTGTTATCCATTCAAATTTGTATGTAAAGAGGCCAGCCAAACAGCCAGTATGGATTTCTCATTATTGTAATAACATACGAAACTATTTCTTATTACTATGCTTCTCTACTACATTACCATTGTTTAGTCATTAATAGATGTGTAAGATACTAATTATTTTTCAGCTCCATCTTTTAATTGTTCTTATACTCGTTTTACAGTGATAAAAGGGGGTGCAAGGTCATAGGAAAACCAGACCAGAGCAGACCTTAGGCTCCAATATTTGTCTTGCACTTCCACATTTCAGTGTCTCAGATGTATGTAAATGTTCTGTCCTGATACGTAGTTGAGATATCCATTACAAGTTCAAACAAATATAAACTTTAAATTCTTTTTTTCTGAGGTTTGGAAGATTTTTTCCTGTGTTTCCTATAGTTGTATTGGCCAACAGCTATCATATTACTCAAGGCAGGAAATTCTACCTATGACTTTACAGCCATCTTTTATTTTGATGTATAACTCAAGAGACATAGAAATAAAAATTATTTAAGTGATTGTCAGTGCCTGAATCAAGGACATTTTACAGGTTGTATTTTCAGTCTTCCCCTCTGTCCCAATAAATATTTCTTTCTATTTTTTTCTCTTCTTTCTGCTAGACAGCAATAGAATGACTACAAATGGAAGACTGGAGAATGTCCAAGTGCTATAGTCTGATGTTTAGGGAAATCCACAAGACAACTGAATTCCCTCAGGCAGAATAGAGTATTTCTGAACTAGGAAGAATACTATAATTATAAGCTTCATTGTAGTGTTTCTGCTTTTTTTTTTGTTCTCTAGGAGGTTTCTTAAGGACAGAATGAGCAACAGAGTGTTACATTCACATGGTGTATTTATGGTAAAGTTGTGACCCTCACAGCATTTTATAAGAGTCCTAGTCTATTAGATATATTTTAGGAATGTCCACTAGTTGTTCTGAAGACATGAGCAAAGGGATGGCCTCGATCCTGTCTGGGTCAAGTCCAGGCTAAGTATCAGATAACTGCTCAGCAACTCAATCTCATCAGTATTGAACCACAGCAAGGCATGTTCAGAATGGATTTTTGGCTCCTAAGGAACTTTTACATCAGATACTCAGTAACTTCAAGTGAATTTTCTTCCCCAAATAATACATCAGTGGAAAAGGAGATTTCTGGATCATAATTTTAATAGAGATAAAATTTAGGTACCCAAATCCCGTTTTATCCATCAGTAAGGAACACAATGAAAGATGAGGCAATATCTTACAACAAAAATCCACACAATTTAGTGTGGATGGGTAGCTCAGATGCCTGAGCCATGTCTCCTAACATTGTCCTGTCTTGTGGAGTGTTATTGATACGACTTGTTCTGATTTACATAAATAACTTTACTTGGCAACTTCAAAAGTATTATGCAGGAATAACAAAAGCAAACCCAGAGTAGTATCATGACTGATGGTGATTCACACCAGATGATTTATGGAGGTCCATAAAAATCTTTCTGAATATCTAGTCTTTATTCTTCTTTGCTAAAGGAACCCAGAATTTAAGGTTATTTCAGACAATGTTCTTTTTTATGGTGGCCAAGCAGACTTAGGAGGTTTCACATTTAAGATGCTCAAATCTTCAGAGGCACTTTGACTCCAATTCAGTTGCTTCAGTGGCTTTACAAGTAACTTTTATAATCTCCAACATAGTGTAACACTTCTGTATTGCTCAATACTTTCTAAAAACAACTGTAGGGAAAAGGAATATTTGGATAACATCAGCACTTATCCAGTAGACAGAACACACCATGGACATGTGATTTGCTACATATCCTCATGATCCATCACTGTATGTTTGGGGAAACTAGGCTGGGAAAATGGGAAAAGTTTTATTATGTTTGTTTGTTTGTTTGTTTTTACTGAGCCAAAGGAGCATGTTCTAAAGATGCATCTTAAAAATTATGAAATATATTTGAATTAAAATATTTTGGCTTAAATTTCTTACACTGGGAATTGACTATTGCTGAATAATATATGATTTGTTGCAGGAATTACATTTGCTTCTGACTTCTCTTAATTCACTGGATGGGGAGTTAAATAAATGTGTGGATCTTATTTTTATGTGGGGATCTACCCCTTCCTTCCTCCTGGTTTTGTAAATTCCCAAAATATGAATGGATCAGAAGTAATTCACTGGCTGTGCATGAAACGGCTACATGAGAAAAAACAGTAACTGCTTTGTTTCTCATAGCTGAGTTCAAGCCAATGCAGCTCTTTGTGCTTTTAGGGATTAAACCTTCTCTGTTTTGTGCTACAACGCCTGCAGAAAAACTTGGCATGCACATGAACCTTCTTTATCATCTATATTGCTGGGAGAGAGGGTTGCTTTCATTTACTGTACACAACTGCTAAAACTGAACCAGCTGGACCTTGGTTTTGGTGTGGGTTTGGCGTTTGTTTTGTTTTTTGAAGAAGAAATGTTCACAACAATAATACTAAAAAAATATTTAAATATTCAAGAAGCAGTGGATACAGTCACTTTGCTTTATTGTTCGTGGATTTTGATAACGGAAAGTCAGTCTCACCTCTTTAGTCTGCTACTCTTGGCAGGCTCCTGACATTATTTATCCTGCATTTGCTAATTCATTCTTATAAAGCTGGCAACTCTAAAAATCTTTGTTTGTGGGTCTAACTGTATGGGAAGAATACAGCATGTGAATTCTGAACTGCATCAATTTCATAAAATATAAAACATTCTTTTTACAAGGTACACATAGCTTTTCTGCTTGTGTAATACTTTTAATGCATGGTATATTGTAAAATAAATACTCAAACCTTCATGTAAAAGTCAATATTTATTGCTACAGCTTCACCTTTACTGAAAAGATATTTTATAAGCACAGAAAACTCATTTTCATTACCTAAAGACATATCATAGGGACCAATTAATATTTATTTGTAAAGGATCCTGAGCTGAAATACTGGGGACAATTATGAAATAGCTATACTTTCTGCTGCATAATACCTATCTGTATGTTCTTACTTCTATATTTGATCCTTAATACACAAGTTTAATTTCATTTACAGTGAAATAATCCTATTAACTCTTTCCTGTTCTTTTCCTGTTGTACTCAATGGCAAAGCTCCCACAGGACTTGAGGAACAACTCAGCCTTCTTAATATGTAAAGTTAATTGTGTGGCTAGATTCAATTACATGTGTATCACAGAACAAACAGCATTTACTTATTCCCTTAGTACTGTCATCTTCCCTCCCTTTTTCCAGAGGCCATCTCAAAAAAAGCATGTCGTAAGCTAGAGCAGAGCTGTTCAACTCCTGTCTGTGTGCGGCTTGTGTTTAACTTAGGTAAAAGCTTAGCTTGCCTCCAGCATATTTTTTTTTAACAGTTCTGAAGTCATTTCAGCCAGATTTCACAGAGATGAACTTGCAGCCTGCACATTCACTTTTACCAAGCACTTATTATAAAAAGCAGGAAAAATGTGCCTGTGATGAATGCATATGTATAAAAGGATTGGTTTTGCCTTCAGAAATTAAGCAACCTCATAGGCAATAGTGCTGATGAAATAAGCATTGAGTTGGAATATTTTTCATATATTCATAAATTATATAATTGTACATTTGAATTGATGTTTTAGTTATTATACTATAGAACACTTCAGTGTTACATGCTATAGCATATTCCCCAGAGACTGTTAACCAGAATATTTTAGAGCAAAAGCTATTCCATCTGAAAAAAAAAAAATCCAATTCCTTTTCTTGTTATTTTTTTAGATTATTTTTGAAGCTTATTAGGAAAAGTGGAGATACAAAAAAGACTTGAAAGCACAAAGAAATTAACAGAGAAGAGAAAAACAAAGGAAGGTAGAGAATGAACAAATACTAAACCTTTAAAGGACTATCCTGCTCCCATGTGGCAACAGAAAGTGTCTTCAATAGCCTTAAGCATAAAACTGAAGTAACATTAAAATGAATGATAGTTCAGCACATACTTGAAATTAGGCAATTAATTTTAAGCACTTCCTTGATTTACAAGGATTTTTTTCTTCTAGTTTCAGAAGTTTCTCAGATAGTATCGTGAAACATCCCTGGGCAACAGATAGCTGTTACTCCTTTTTCTACTCATGTGGTAGAAAAAAAAGGCAAAGAAATTGAAGAGTTTGAATATAGTTGGGATTTGGAAGATAGCTGTTCAAGCTACTGGGCAAAAGACCTTTCCTGTGTTATATTTTGTAATCTGGAGCAAATAAACTTGTGAATGGTTTTAAACTAAGGTGTGTTGGTTTGTGAGGGTTTCTTTCTACACTGCTGGTGAGTGTGCTTTTGCAAGTCTCCTTCATATTTGTTGTCTGTCAATGATAATGTTTTCTCATCCCAGTTTCACTACAATCCTTTTAAGTACCCAATCTACTATTTTTTATTTCTAAATTTGCAATAAATGCATCAGGATTCCCAGCTTTTTCTCTAACCTCTCAAAGCTCCATTTATTTCCAGAGTGTATTGGATATTTTCTCTCTTTTACTCATGACCTGTTCCTGTGTGACTCATACTTTATTTAAATATGCCTTTGGCTTTCAAAGCATCTTGTTGACTTCCATTGTTGGAAATTAAACTGAGTAATTAGAGCAAAACCTAACCACTCATTTCACTGAAAACTGAGCCAAAAAGATTGACTGCAAAATGCAGGCTACTTGCTTTTGGGAACAAGCTAGTTTATAGACTACAGAGTTGCAGTTTTTTTCTGTCTTTAAAAAAGATTTATTGCTTAATATTGGGTCCAGAATGAATATGTAGATAGTGTGCTGCCTTTTTAAGGTGTATACATTTTCACTCGTCAAAATATTAGGGCTGAGATTTTGAAATCCTTTAGTATTGACCTAAACTTATTTGCATTTCAGACACTTCTAGGGACTGCAAAAGAAGGGATTTCTGTCAGGGCTGAGTGCTGTTGAAAGCCCTGTTTAGGAGTACTTACAACTTTGTATTGTTTTATGAATACAAAGTCTTATATGTACAACTTAAGGGAAAAAGCCGTGACTTTAGAGTAACAATGTTAAGCATTTCATTAGTGCCAACGGTGAGTGATGTAAGAAACTGGAGCTTCAGACAAACCCGTATAGTCCTGAAAATGCTGCATATCCATTAATCTTAAAATTGCTTATAGTGAATGAGGATAAATAAGTTAACATGGCTTTTAGAGGGACAAACACAAAAGATGCTTGCTTGTCACAAATATAGGTTTATTCTGATCACTGTTTTTATAAACAGTAACTTCTGCAGATACTTTTTAAAAATAAATCATTTCTGTTGTAATTTCAGTGAATCAAGTAGAAGGTATAAAAGTTTTATATTACTTAATCAGACCTAGGCCACCACATCTCCCTCATGCATTCTTGTGTTGTGCCCTAAAATCTGCATTTTTAGTAAGTTATGCAATTTGAATTTCAAACCCCTTTAATCAGATAAAAATATAACTACCATGCTAATTAGAGATTGTCTGGGTTTATCTCTTTAACATAAATTTCATACCACTTTCCACTGGCCTGTGTCAGAGACTGAACTATGGAACATTTGTCTACACGTTTTCTTCCCTCTTCCTCCTCTCAGTGAAACTACTTGTACAAAATGAATGACAGTTATCTTGGTCTTTCATTAAAAGATCATTCAGATTATTATAGAAATTTGGCCGTAGGGGAGCTCTAGATTAATTTTCTATATCCTCTTCAACCTTCCGAAACATTTAAAAATAATGAACCCAAAACAGAGAGCCTGAAAAAAAGTCTTGGGATTTCAAGTGTTCAGGGAATACTGAGCACGACAGCGAGCACAGGGAGGGAGCAACGCTGGTGAACTGCCTGTGTGTGGTTATGTTACATGTTCACTGTTCTTGGAAGTTGTAAGCAAGATTCTTTATGGAAAAGGCCCTTTTAGAATTAATTCTATCTTATCTCTTGTTCTTGTGCTTCTTGGCAGTAAATACCTGTCTTGTTTAAGTTCCTTTTCCCATTTGTATCTTATTTTGTCAAACTTAGAGATTATCCACTGCATTAAATGCGCCAGCACAGCCAGTATTGTTACTGCTGACAGGTCTGGCACAAGGAAGGATGGGCTTGGGAAGTGGCTGCTCCAGGTCACACTAATGTGTATAGTATGGAGAAGTTTGAATTGCTGCTTTTATGTAGAAAAAAAGAAGCATGTAGCTTCCAGAAAAGTCAATCTCTTTAAAGCTGTAGGATTCACTTTTAATATGTTCCTGGTTTTCTTTCATTCTCTCTTTTTCTCTGCTGCTTTTGCTTTGTGTGTAGCGAGTGTTTTTCTCACCTCTCTTAGACAAGTTCCATCCACAGCAAGCTGATTTATTTCAGAGTGTTTATACAGTTTTTCAAAGGTGAAGATACTTAGCTTTGGCTTAAATCTGTATTGTAAAAATGACCGTGCCAAAGACTGCTGTGGAGCAACTGCAAGCAGAGTTGCTTGTGTATGTGCCAGGGCAAACTGTCAAGAGAAGAAAGGGAAAGCTGCAGGAAATAGGGAGAGAAGCCTTGGTGTGGCCTAAAATGGAGCTTTCCAATTTCTCTTCTAATTTAGTTCTGTTATTTATTTATTCTTACTTGGAAATTAAATAAATAAGAGGTGAATACACTCATAGATGTCATTTGGGTAGAACAATATATAAAAAATTATTCTGGTTATCAATATCAAGTTGGAAGTTTAGGCAATAAGGGATTAAAAGCTAGGATAAATTTATTCCTCTTCTTTCTGTGACTCTTTCAAAATAATTTGTAAAGTTTTTATTAAACACCAGGCCAGTTATGTTGTGAGAACAATGAAAGAAGAAGCAAGAAGAAGGAAATAAAAAATAGTGGGCCCTACATTAAATTCATGCGTTCCTCTGATGGAACTGATTATTAATCTTTCTGTATTGGAAATAAAAAGATTCTTCATGTTCCACTAATCCCCCAGCTCTGCTTTATGAGCCCAATATTTGTCCTACTAGTTTGTCATGTATGCAGTGGTGCTGCAAGCAGCACACACAAATTACTTGCTAAGGTCAATGACATTGATAATTTCTTCTTACTTTGGGAACCCATCAGTGACCAGCGTACTTAAGTGCAAGTTGGATTCTACTCCTATGCAAATACTGATGATAGATTATACAAACTATAGCAAGAGAAAAAAGACAAATAGTTCATGAAAAGCTATATGTGATATTTTGCTCTCTTTGCCTCTGATAACAAAGTTGTGTGAGACATTTTATTAAGTAAAGATAAGACTTGTCCCAGGGCTATTCAATACTCATGAAACATGACTTCAGTGGCCTATTTCTTTATTTTAAATATAGATTTTATTTTGGGTTTGCTTGATCAATATTTTTTTTGTTCAGACAAGGGCAGCTAGGACTTAAGTATAAACCAAAGGGATTATCCCTGAATAAAACTGTTGTGCTTAGGATGGCGTTCAGTACACTTACTTCGATCTGAGCCTTCAGGGTGTATTCTAGTATGCTATAGGAAGATGAAATCCATTTGCTAGGCTGAATTCCATAATTCCAACCTATGTATTAGTGCTTCTCCATAGCTGAGTGTCTTCTGTACCAGCTAGTTTTAGGCAGGTTTTTCTACCTAGTCCTAACTATAGTTTCAATCCATATTTATTCTCAATAAATGGGATCTACCAAAGAGCTGTAAAGGACGATGCTCTACTATGCCTATAGTAGTGGTCACATTCCTTAATAAGAGTTGAGATGGAGGATCGTCTATGTCTCTATTTGCCTGTGAGCTGTATGAAAGCACCAGCAGGGAGGTGTGCCAGGTTCCCTGCATCCTCTTATTCAGACAGCAGGGCGCTCACTTTTGAAGCCAGTTTTCTATGAAAACAAGCTCTGAACAGTTGCATTGCTTTCCTCTGTCCCTCTCTAATCAGTTTTGTTCTTCTTTTACCATTTTAACAAACTTCAACATATGGCTGGAGGTTGCAGAGGTTTCCATTTCTATGGGCTTTGTGAAAATAAGTAAAGAGAAGAAAACCTAAATATGTCAGTAGAAAGTTTCAAAACGAATCAGCTAGAGTACCAGACAATAGAAAACCTGCCCAGATGAGTGAATAAATTGGTTTTGGAGAAAGAATAATTGTAATCAGGCCTTAGAATTTGACAAATAATATAACTACAAAATAGTCTTCACAGGCCAGACTTCATAAATCTACTGCTTACTTAACTGTTAGATTTTCTTTAATTTTTCACTGGTTATATTTTTTGTTCTGAAATATTCTTGTTTGTGATATAGAATTGCATCATTGTTGCCAGCACCTATCTCATTTACACTTAAAAATCAATAACAACCTGAAAAGTATTTCTGAAAATTAGGCATTAATTTAAACACTGCTTTTTTAGCTCTCCCATTTGAAAATATTGCCCATGTGGCTACTTTTTGAAGTTTCAATGGCTTAGCTGAGTAACATATTAAAAGCTAAACTTAAATTTGTCAAATGGATGGCAGATCATTACATCTATAAAATTTACTTGCATCTGTAATAATTTCAAGTAATAGTTACTTGACAATAAGGTTTAAAATATAAACTAAAAATAACCAGTTCTGTCTAGTCTTTGCAATCTGATGCACTATGATATATTTCACTGAAACTTTCTAATCTTTTGAATTCATAAAAGGAAACAAAGGCTCCTTTCAATGTTGACATGACTTCATGTTCATGCAGACAATGTTTATGTTTCTGATTAACAATGTATACTGTAACAGCATTAAAGTGACTAGCATATATATTTTGGAAGGTTGTTACTGTTGCTGCAACTTATTTCACCTCCATTATGAAAGCTTATTAATGCCATTAAGAGGACTTTATTCTGGATTCAGTTAATTCTCACTCTGGATAAAAAATGTTGCAGCTTTACACATAGCAGTATCCTTGACATAGCTGCAGAGCTGTTAGAAGTTAATATAATTGTTTGTGTACAAGACCCTTGGTATTGACCTCAGAGACATCAAATTCTGCCTTTAGTAACACTCATATAAATCAGGAGTAGGTCCATTGATTTCAATTACTCAGTATTTACAGTGAGATGAAACTGAGAATATAATTTGCCCTATACATCTAAATTTAACCTTGACACAAACATTCACAGTTCCTATTTATTTGGATGAAGCAGTTGGGAAATTCAAAGATCGTATCGGTAAGTGGAAAACATTGATATCCTGAAAGGGTAAAGTTAGAAAAAGTAGCTGAATGGCCAGTTTAAATTAGAGAAATCACAATTTCATCTTCCTTCCTACCCCCAAAAAATCTTCTGCTTTTAACTTTCCTCTTCTCTTTCCGGAATTAACTGTGTTTAGAGTCACCCTTTTGGGTGTCTGTGATACAGCATAGATTATTCTCAATTTTGTCTCAGTGAAAACTGCTACAGCATTCTCCATAGAAATTATTTTTATGCCTCTTGCTTTCAAAATACATTTTATTCTTTGTTCCATAAGTAACAATTCCTGGTGATATGAATATAATGATGTTTACTAAAAATTCCTATGGGTGGTAAATATTTTGCCATTTACTGTAGCTTCCATTAAACTGTATTCCCTGTCGAGAAAATAACAAAAATTGATAGCATGAAGTACCTATCTGGGTCATTACAATTAAATTGTATAGAAAAAGATAAAAGAAAACTTAAAAGAAAATTGGTTCCTTTCCTCTGCAGAGACTTGTTCCTCCAGGGTTTCCTAAGGATGGGCATCTTTAATCTTTAAAACTAGACACCATGCTGAAACTATGTCCCAGAATAAAACTATTTTTGTACAGTAAGTATGTTTTGTAAAACTGAGTATTGCAGCTGTCATATTCATCATGAAAACCTCAGAATGGAAAGTTATTTCCTTCTCTGACATTGAGACCACACTTGCATGCACACATCCTTCTGACTGGCAGATAAGAACATGTGCTGGACAAGTTGTGGTTTTTTTCTTGCTTCTCCCTTATCCACAGAAGAATAACCTCTTCCTAATATAAACTTATCGCTGATTGATTATTTCATGACCACTAATGTATTTAGCTTCATAATAATCCTCTTAAAGTAAAAACAGTGTGAGTTTTTAAAGATAGAGAAGTGTCAAAAGATACTAGATGTTTATCTAGTAATAATTTCAATGGTACATAAATAATTCAGTTACAGCTCTATCTGCATCAGCAGATGCCTAGCTCTCAGTTCAAAGGTCTGTAAATTTTATGTAGCACATAGAAACAAGTGGTAGAAAACTCACATTTGATTCTTAGCTTCAGGTTGAATTACTTGGTTTTTATTCAGGCATTGTGGTATCAAAATCACTGAGCTTTCTCTTTCATGTAGTTCTGATAAGCATTTTCACAGGTATTAATGTTGCAGTCCCTGTTATATGGATACAGGGAAGTGCTTCCAGTTTTAGAGCCAGGCACTTACTCTTGAAGAAATACATTCTGTATATCCTGATGTTTTGAATTTTAACCATATAAAAGTATGTCAAATTAAGATTAATTAAATTTGCACTTCTATATTTAACCAGTCCCTTAGAAGTTTAAGATAATCCCTTCTGCCTCCCTCAGATTTTACCATCTCTGTATGCCTGTGGTGAGCAAGATACAGTGAACAAAATTCCTAACATTTTGCATGGCTTCTTGAATCAGGAAGGGCTGAAAACTCAGAACAAAAAATTGGTACAGGACATCAGAGGACATTAGATTGCTTTCTTATATGGATAATCCTACTAGTGGAATGTTGTTTTCAAGGCTGAATGAAGATAATTGGAAGACTTAATTACTCTTCTTGTTTATAGGTATTATGCTGGTAACAATTAGCTGATGCCACATACGTATATGTACTAACTTAATCATAATTTACTCTGTAAATTTTGCCAGCTAAACCTGGGGATGAAATATGGGCTGTCTTATAATGCATTGATTTCATCCTTTATGTGAAGTAATGCAACGTCAGAACCTCGTATCAGTCATTGCTACCAATGCAAATCACCAGGAAATTTAATTCTGAATGTGCTCACTAGTCCACAAAAATAACTGAATTTTAATGGGACATGAAAGCAAGCATATTAGAGCAGAGTAGACTTTTAGCTCACCGCTGAACCTCTGAAGTAAAAAAACCCTGAGAGGAAACCTGAGAAACAATACTGGTGGCACGTACAGATACAGTAGAAAAGATTTCTTTCCAGAGTTACTTGCACAGCAAGGTTATAAGTTAAGCAACATTTTCATTAGTCATCCACAAGGCCAATGATTAGAGATAAGTAGCCTTCACACTACCGCTTAATCTGCAGATATCATTACAAAGAATTTTCCTGTGAGTATCTACTAAATATATGAGGGATGAATCTATTGCACACAAAGTATTGAAGCAATCTACAACTTAGGCATTTAATTACTGAAGAGTTAAAATAGAAGATTGTCAGTGGAGAAGGGATACAATGTTCACAAGAACTACACTGCAAGATACCTTTACTTCTCTTTCCTAACCATAGGATTTGACAGTTCAGTTTTTCAGTTGCTGCGGCAATTTATGGCTCGGTGTGATAAGAACTCAGAACAACACTTCACTGTTGAGTTATTTCTCCCACTGATTTTAATGCTTTCCCTCATCAAGGACTTACTGTAATTACACGGAAGGAAGAACTGGTTTATAAACTATGGAAAATAGTGCGTTTCTAATGTATATAGTCAGAGACTGTGGGATACAGATGTTCCACTGCTTACAGTACAGCGTCCTGACAGCATATGATGGGTTTAGGCAAGGAAAATTAATCTTAATTAGACAAAGAATTAAAAAAATTAGTATATCCTTACTTCCACCAGCCTTACTTGGAAATTACGTAAGTCTTTTAAAAGTACAATTAGGTAAGCAAAATACAATATTATGTCATCATTTATTAATGAAATGAAAGGGATGTGGTTGGGGAAAGGGAGATGTTGAAGGGGATGTATCGATTCCTATATCCATGAGCCCTCTTGGTCTTTTAGCATTTCTTCCTTGACCTAGACTCTATTACATTTTAAAATATCTTTTCTTTCTAATAGCCCAAAATAATTTGGGATATTAGAGATAGAAAATCAGAATGAAGATAATGAAGTAGGAGCAAATTTTAAATTTTAAATCATTTTACTTTGTCAGTAATATATACTTACCACTAAGGCATACTTAACAGAAGTCTTATCAATTCAGTAGTTGCAATAACTAGCAACAGAAGTGCTTGTTAGGGACAGTGTTTATGATGATCCATGAAAAGAACTGAAACATTTTCTAAAACAAATACTTGAAACAAAGTGAGCTATTACTGTGATACATAATGCATTTTGTTCCTATACCTTCTTTAAGAAATCTTGTTGTTTGTTTGAGGTTTTTTTGTTTGGTTGGTTGGGTTTTTTTGTTTGTTTTAGTTTTAGTTTTTGCCAACCAACACAGGTTCTTTCTATTGAGAGATGTTTTAAAACAGCATTTCATAATGTTAAAGGTGGAGAGTTCATATATATTGCATCTTTACTCATGTTTAAATTGGGTCTTTCCCCCTAAATAATAATGGGAAATAAAATCCATTGAGAACTATTCAACACAAAAGCATATGTCCTAGCCTCATAAATTTCCAAGCAATTTGACTGCAGAATGTATTGAGGATGTTTTACTTTATGATTACCTTGATTCATATTCTCTCCAAGAATTCAGTTTACTGACTAACATAGTAGCATGCAGGAGATAGGCCAGTCTAACTTTTACTATGCTTCATTATTAGAGCTATAATGGCAATGAAGGAAAATAACAATTTTTAACAAATGTGTATGATTTCTAAACAGCAAAAAACGTAGTTGTCATGTGTTTCTTGCCCCAGGTTATATTTAGGGTGGTAAGAAATCTTGCATTATTTTCGCAGAGTAAAACAAAAAGCTGAGATGAGAACACAAATTACCACTTGTTAAGAAAATAATTACTGTAAAACCAGAAATTGTTGTCAAAGAATTAATGCAAGGCCCATTAAAAGAACTAACTCATGTTTGCCCAAGGTACACCTGAGAGGATGAATATATTTCTGTGAACTTGTTATGCAAAATGTTTGCTTTTAAATCATGTGTTGTTATTAAATCACTAGCTGCAGAGGAATCATAAATCTAGGAAGGATAATCGGTCGCCATTTTGTCTTCTCTGCTAAAAATAGTGAAAGCCTGATACTACTGCTTTTAGTTCTTCTTAGGTGATTTCCTTTTGTTCTTCAGCAAAGATTCTGATGTATGAGCATGCTGATAAAACTGTGTGTTTTCTTACATTTCTTTGTGAGAAGAGGTGAATGTATGTGAACTCATGTGCAGACACTTCTTTTGTGTTCTGTGGGACTCCAACCTGGCAGAGCTAATGAAGACAAATAGTTTAATTCAACATCTCTGTACGTGGTTTCATTTTTTAAATTCATTTGCAGCTCTTCATGGTCTTGTTTTGTATTAGGATGTCTGTGGAGACACTATGTGTATAGTGTTATTTCCTTCATATTCTTTATTCTATTAGCAAGGTTCCTGTTTCTTCTTATACTTTCCTCTTCACTGTTTTGGTGGGTATATAGAAAGGAAGATAACAAGTAACACTGCTACTAGCATAAGTAAATAAAAAGAAATCATCTTTGATATCTGCTAAGTTATGCACACTGCTTTTTAATTCTTCAATTTCATGTTGATTTTGGTTTGGGCTTACATATTGATAACAAGTTTTCAAAGGGTTTTTTGGTTTGTTTTGTGTGTTTGTGTTTCATGAGATGGTGTAATGGTAGGAGTTACAGCATAAGTCAGAAATACGT
The DNA here is from genome assembly GCA_032159205.1 of Eurystomus glaucurus suahelicus. NCBI lineage: Eukaryota > Metazoa > Chordata > Aves > Coraciiformes > Coraciidae > Eurystomus > Eurystomus glaucurus. Next base: position 33,342 of record JAVFHW010083162.1, read on the forward strand.
GAAAGTGGATTTTTTCTCTCTTGAAACATTGAGATACAATAATGATTTCAAGCAACACTCATGGAGATATATAGATCCTTTTCTAATATAACCTGCTAGCAAAACCAACTATTTTTTAGAATTCTGAAAGGCTTGAGAAAATTTATAAAGTTATGTGGAAAGTTTAGACTATATTATGTTTTATTTATATTTATCCTAAAATAGGTATTGTGCATCTGCCCACATTGGACAGTGGTGGCAAAGGAAGGTTAGAGATTAATTACCATTTTCAAAACAATTCCCAAGTAGAAGTATAATAAAATTGCCATTTAAAGAGAAAAACAATGGTAAGAGTAATTAGATCTAATTTAGATGCTTAAAAGTTGTGGCTAAACCTTAACCAGTCAGCCAAAGGTCTTTTTCTAATCAACATATGGAAACAAATAGTAGAACAGGGCAGTCCTCCTGAAATGTTAATCTGAAGACAAGATGAAGTACATAGAGGTGCCCTTTTGTCTCCTTTGTGTATAAAGGAAACAGAATGACTAGCCCAGCGTTGGAAGCACAACTTTTAGATGCCTAAATTAGGTCACAAAAATCCCATCCAGCATAATCAGTGGAAAACACATCCTGCTACTTAGTTCAGTTTTTCACAGTAGAAATCTCTGATTCTTTCTGAGGTATTGTGGTTTTGGATTTGGTTTTTGTTTGTTTGTTTGATTGTTTGATTGTTTTATCCTCATAAAAAAACAGGTCTTAGTGAGCACTGAATATTAAATATCAAATAGATATTTGTGAATAGTGTTAAGACAAAAGAACTTTAACACTTAGGGAACAGACTGAAGTTTTAGATCAGATCCTTTTTATTATATGGCTATTTATCCTGGTTATAGTTAGAACCAAACCAATTCTGTTTCAGTGATTTTTCTTTTAGCTGAGTCTCTTCTGACTAACTGCACTTTCTGAAATTAACAGCACGTTTTCGCAGACTAAACTTAATGTTTAGAGCTACTATCAAGGATTGGTATGCAGACCAAGGTCACTGCTAACTCTTGTGTACCACATCAGGGGGTGCAGAAAGCGAAAGGCCACACCTGTGGGAAGGAGTGGCCAGGACAGGTGACCCTAAACTGACCAGCGAGGTATTCCAACCCGTATACGTCACATTCAGTATAAAGCTGAGGGATCACAAGGGTCTTGAGGTTTTTTGCCCTTTGCCCTTTTTCATTCTCATTGATCCTTCTCCTGGCCTTCGCCTCCCTTGGCGGCCTTCTTCCCTTCTTGGAGCATCTCGTGCCTTTGATCCTGATTTGTATGTTCCTGAACCCAGCTCCTGAACCCGGTTCCCATCTGCTGCTGAGCCCAGTCTGGGACTTCCCCAGTGACTGCTACAGCGTCAGTGGTGACAGTGATGTAATTGCCATCAGGGGGAGGTTGGGTTTGATACTGGTTTTGTACATATTTGTATATATCCCATTTTATTATTATTATCTTCAGTAAAGCTGTTTTAGTTTTCTAATCTGGAAGCCTCTCTCTCCTTCCCTTCCTCTCCCATTTGGGAGGGGAGGGGGGCATAAGTCTCTCTCCCTTATCCTCTTTCTCTTCCTCTGTTTGCGGCAGGAAAGAGGTGTTAACAGAGAGCCTCTGTTGTAGTTCTGGTGGATTGAACCTAAACCTCGATACTATTGAATGGCCTGTGAGTCAAATAAGATTAACTCTTAGGCCTCTTTGTAAAAGCATTTCATAGAACGCATAGTTTATGACTATCATAAATGATTACTATGACCTGTCATATACGTGTCTGCAGGGCGATAGAGGAATTAGCATGGAAGCAGTTATGTTGTTGGGAATTACTTTTCCTTCCCCTCATCCTCTAGGAATATTAACATTTATGTTTGTTTATGTTTAACATCCACAGATCTCAAAATCTCTTTGGATTTTGTAGTATGGAGAAAACTGGTCTTAAAAAATACCATCACACTGCACTGTGGGAACTGTATTTCAGCATTTTCATTTGCTTTTTCTCCTCCAGGAATGAAGCTTCCTTGCTGGACTGAGGTTTCTGTGCTTATTATCCTCTTTGTATTTCCTTCATCTCTTACAGTTCACTACCACTGCCTGACTACTGCTTGGTCATGCCTCACAGCTTCTGTAGTTATTTAATTTTTGAGAAAATTCACTACCTTCATGGTATGCAAAAAACTTTCATGTGGAAGAAAAATGTTAGCATTTAAGGTTTCTATTTAGAGTACTTTTGGAAGAAAATGCTTTGTCCGATCATGGAAGCCTTCAGTCCCTCTAACGATTATGGCAAACTCATTGAAATGAACTATAAGGAACTTATATACGGATAAGAAGGCCCCTTTTGTAAGATGTCAAAATGAAAAGTTTCCAAAACATTAACGTGAATAAAATACTGGGCTATGCTGTGTTATTCATCAGTGAGATTCTGAGTAATGCATTAATTTAAAACAGCTCCTGTCTGAACTTAGAAGTGTAGTTTTTATTATGGTTAAAATAAAAATCAAAACAAAAAAAAATCAGCCACAAAGCCACAGTTTTTAAAAGCTTTAGTAATGTCAGCAAAACATGATCTCAAATGAAATGGTAGAAAATACTGTGTATTATATGTATTCTGTAACCTGCGTGAATGATTACTGTTTACTTTTAAATTACACCATAGCTTGTAATTACTTTTCCATTGAGTAGAGGTATGGTGTTCTTACTGTAGGAGAAAAGAGTCAAATTCAGACTTCCTAGAGAGGGAAGACATATGATCTGAGGCATCATTTTAATTTATGGTGCAGAAGCTCAGCCAATCTGATTATTTTAATGCTTTCTGCTGGAACTATTAGGGCAAAGGTCTGGTTCAGTGTAGTTTTCATTGATTGAAGGGATGCCCATTTGCCTTTCTTGAGTGATATGCAACCATAAATGGTTTTGATGAAGGCAGATGATTCCAACATGAGCTTCAAGTTTATCACCCAAAACAATGTGGCCAGCTGGGAAAATAAGTTGTGGTGATCAGCTCTTCACATGAAGTTGATTTTATAAATGTACATCTGCCACTACCACAAAAATATGACTACTTCCCACAACCCTCTTCCTCATGCAATCACACCATGATTTCAGTTACATAAAAATTCACTTTTCTGAAAAGGTTATCATGATTAAACTGAGAATTCCTTTGATTACATGAGACTTCAATTATCTGAATGTTTTGTTTCCTTTAGAACTTCAAAATAATCAAGAGTGTATTGTATTATCATGTTGTGGTTGCTTGCATAAGGGAAATGATACATATTATCTCTATCTCCAGTGTGTGACTGTCTGTAGAGGCCATCTGGTCCTTGAGATTCTGGATGTCACTCTGATGCTAGTACATTGTGTATTTATATTTGCACGTATGTCCCAGTAAAGTCAGGATGGCAGCCTGTTCTACAGCTACATGAGGTAGTGCTCACATCTGACCAGCTCATAAGGCTATCATATGATATTGTTAATTTATATTTTAGAGGATTAATCTAAAGATGCAAAAGACAAGTAAAACATTTTAGGGTAAGTAGTTAATGCTTTCCTCATTTTTGAGAATGGGACAAGGACACTTGTGTCACCTGGACAAATATGGACATTTTTATAGTTTCTAATTGGGAGTTGCTCAAAAATGGGTTAAATGTATTTGAATATGTAAATCTCACCCTTCAGTTAATTATGATACAGCATGATTATGGGAAGAATTGTCATATTAATATTATTACCTATTGTATTCTGGAAAAACAAAGTGTCAATGCAGAGTTAGATACGTCTATCACACTAACTGGAAGACAACACTGGGTTAATCCAGTTCTATTTGCAAATATAGTGGGAAAAACTTCCTGAATATATTGAAGTACAAATTATTGCTTATGTCCATATTAAAGAAAAAAAAAAAAAAGAAAAATCTTTCTCCAATTCTTTCACAGATCTCTTTTCTAAGCTATACCATCAATCTGCTCCTTTGATTTCTAGAAGCCATATCAGTGTTTTCCTTGAAATTTCTAATTTGACACTTTTCTAATTATATGGGTAAAATGCCTTGATGATATCCTAAAATCTTTTTGCACTTCTGCTTCAGTACTATAATTCAGACTTTCTTAGTACATCATTTCTGTTTGGCATGCCATCACTTCCAATCTTAACGCTTGCCAAGTCAGCCATGAAATGTAATATGTGATTACAAATCTATGATTGTACAGTAGTACGTATTACAAAGAAAAGATGTTGAGAAATAAATGTCTCTTTCAGTCACCCCAATCTACGCAAAATTTTAGCAAAGTAGGTAACTTAGGTGAAATACTAGTTGACAGAAGTGATGTGGTTCATACTGCATTGTATTTCACAGAAACACCAAATTACAGAATGGTTGAAGTTGGAGGGGGATCTCTGTAACTCATCTACTCTAACCCTCTTGCTCAAGCAGGGCCATCTAGATCAGGTTGCCCAGGACTATGTCCAGAGGGCTTCTGAATGTCTCCAAGGATGGAGACCTGAGCAGCCTGTGCCACTGCTCAGTCACCTTTACATTAAAAAAAGTGTTTCCTGATGTTCAGATAGAACTTCCTGTGTTTGGGTTTGTGCCCATTGTCTCTTGTCCTATTAGTGGACTACACTGAAGAGAATCTGGCTCTGGCTCTGTCCTCTTTGTATCCTCCTTTCAGGTATTTAGATACATTGATAAGATCCCGGCTGAGCCTTCTCTTCTGCAGGCTAAACAGTCCCAGCTCTTTCAGGCTTTCCTCATAGGAGAGATGCTCCTGAACCCCTTAATCATCTTTGTGGCCCTTTGTTGGACTCCTTCTACTATGCTAATGTCTCTCTTGTACTGGGAAGCTCAGAACTGGATGTAGTTCAGGTGTGGCCTCACCAGTGCTGAGTACAAGGGAAAGATCACCTCCCTCATTCTGCTTCCTGCACTCCTAATGCTGCCCAGGATATACCATTCGTCTTTGTAGCAAGGGCACACTGTTCACTCATGTTCATGTTCACCAGGACCTCGGGGCCTTTTCTGCCAAGCTGCTTTCCACCTGGGTGGCCTCTAACATGTGCTGGTGAGTGTTTTTTTTTCCCCAGGAACTGGGCTTTGCTCTTCCTTTTGTTGAACTTCAATGAGGTTCCCGTTGGCTCATTTCTCAGCCTGTCAAGGTCCCTCTGGAAGGCAGCATGGCCCTCTGGTGTATCAACTGCTCCTCCCAATTTTGTGCCATCTCCACATACACTGAGGGTATACTCTGGACCATCACCTGGATCATTACCGAAGAAGTTAAAGAGGATTGCACCCAATACTTACCCCTGTGGTGCGTCACCTCCATTGGTTGCTGGCCTCCATTTAGCAACAGTGGCCGAGGGCAGCCCTCGCAGCCGGTGCGTCCTTTGCAGACGAGCAGGCCTCGGCAGCCCAAGGCGATCCCGGGGCCGGCAGGCACGCAGGCAGTGGCAGCCTTGTGCCGGAGCCAGGCCAGGCACGAGCGCCGCAGCCGCAGCAACCGCCCCCGCACTGAGCTGCCCCTGAGGGAGTGCGGGGATCCACGCTGCCTGCGTGGTGAGCGACCGCGGGCACCGGGGATGCGTGTTTTGGGCAGCCGGTCACAAGGCTGTGGCTGCCACCCGGGCAGAGACCGTTGTGAGAAGAAATGTGGCGACTCAGACGGAGGCCCCGCGCAAACACGCAAGTACCCAGGTCTCCGGCTACAGAGAGTGCCGGAGCCTGGTACTTACAGTGGAGGGTGACTGAGACAACCCCTGTGTGCCGTAGGACCGGGTGAATGGCCTGCTCAGCCTGGTGGCACATCTTAAAGAGGAGGTGGAAAGATTAAGGAGTATCAGGGAGTGTGAGAGGGAGATAGATTATTGGAGCAACACCCTGCCATCCCTGAGGCAAGGGCAGCACCTGGAGGCTCCACTAGAAGAGGATCCCCTCCCTTCTTGTCACCAGGTAAAAGGAGGGGACCCAAGAGACAGGGCGGAAAGGAAACAGGTCCCTGCTCGAGGCAGCAGGCAAATCCCTGCCTGGCCTCCCTCACCCTCCCTCTGTTGCCCTTACACAACAGCTATGGGGGTCTGGAACTTGGGAGGACCAGGCTAATGAGGGTGTAGATGAGAGTCCATCCAGGGGGTGCCTGGGTTGAGTCGGCAAGCCCCACGTGATGGCCACCGTTAAGAAAAAAAGGAGAGTAATTGTTGTAGGAGATGCCCTCCTCAAGGGTACAGAAGGCCCAGTATGCCAACCAGACCCATCCCACAGGGAAGTCTGCTGCCTCCCTGGGGCCTGGGTTAGAGACATAACCAGGAAACTCCCCGGTCTGGTAGGGCCCTCTGGTTATTACCCACTATTGGTTATGCAGGTTGGCAGTGACGAGGTTGCAGAGGGAAGTCTAAAAACAATCAAAAGGGACTTCAGGGCACTGGGACGACTGGTTGCGGGATCAGGAGCACAGGTTGTGTTTTCTTCAATCCCTTCACTGGCAGGGAAGTATATTGAAAGGAACAGGAAAACACATCTGATGAATACGTGGCTCAGAGGCTGGTGCCAGTGATGGAATTTTGGTTTTTTTGATCATGGGGAGGTTTATGCGGCACAAGGCCTGCTGGCTACAGATGGAGCTCAGCTGTCTCAAAGGAGAAAAAGGATTCTTGCACATGAGTTGGCAGAGCTTGTTGAGAGGGCTTTAAACTAGGTCCGAAGGGGGAAGGGGATAAAACCAGGTTTGCTAGAGAAGCACCTGGGTGTAGTAACTCAGCGCCTGTGGGGCAGAGCACTAGTAATTCTGTGAACCTGAAGGCCTACTCCCCCTCAAGGGTGAAAACTAAATGCTTAACTCCCTCTCTGAAATGCTTATACACCAATGCATGCAGCATGGGGAATAACCAAGAGGAGCTGGAGATCTGTGTGCGGTCACAGGGACATGATCTCACTGCGCTAACTGAGACATGGTGGGATAGCTCACGTGACTGGAACACTGTCATGTATGGCTGTGTCCTTTTTAGCAAAGACCGGCCTGCAAGGCGAGGTGGTGGAGTTGCTCTTTATGTGAGAGAGCAACTGGAATGTGTTGAGCTCTCCTTAGGGGTGGACGATGAGCAAGTTGAGAGCTTGTGGGTAAGGGTCAAAGGTCAGGCTAATATGGGTGATGTTGTGGGGGTTTATTACAGGCCACCTGATCAGGATGGGGAAGTTGATGAGGCCTTCTACAGACAGCTGAGAGTCGCCTCACAGTCACAGGCCTTAGTTCTCATGGGAGACTTAAATTACACTGGTATCTGTTGGGAAGGCCACACAGCCAGGCTCACAGAGTCCAGGAGATTCCTCCAGTGTATTGATAACTTCTTGACACAAGTGGTGGAGGAACCAACAAGGAGAGGTGCACTGCTGGACCTAGTACTGACTAACAAAGAGGGACTGGTGGAAGCCATTAAGGTTGGGGGCAGCCTTGACTGTAGTGACCATGAGAAGATAGAGTTCAGGATCAGGGATAATACACACAAAACAGTAACTTGGATTGCAGCCTTGGACTTCAAGAGGGCTAACTTTGACCTCTTAGAGAAACTGCTTGGAGAAGTGTTGTGCTGGTTCAGCCACCATCATTTTATACTGCCATCAGTTGCCTGATCACACAGGCCAACACTGAACTCACCAACATCCCCTCAGAAGCCTTCTTTCAGACACTCCTGCCATAAATTCCTGTGGGCCCAGCTCCTCTGCTGCCCACCGTGGTGTCAGCATCGCCTGCTGGACACAACAGACAGAGATGGCTCCCTCAGTGACCCTTCACATGGAAGGACACCACCATGAGAGCTCAGCAAGATGCAGCCAGCCCCAACAGAAGCCACGCCCAACAGGAAGCTCTTCCAACTGATTGGCTCCTGGTTAATATAATCCTGGCCTCACCCACCACCCCAACCACAAGCACCTGGGTGAGGGTGGAGCCACAGAGACACAAGTGGGCCAGGTTCTGCCTCTGGAACATGAAGTCAAAAACAACAAAACATTCTGCTAGGTTGTGACTGATTCACAGGTCAACTCCAACTTGGGGCCCACAACTTGGGCCCCAGCACTTCAAGAAGTCCCATGGGTTAGGGCTCTAGAAGGTAGGGGGGCCCAAGAGAGCTGGTTGGTATTCAAGAACCACTTCCTCCAAGATCAGGATCAGTGTATCCCTAAGAGCAAGAAATCAGGCAAGGGAAGCAGGAGACCTGAATGGTTGCATGGGGAGCTTCTGGAAAAGCTCAAGTGGAAGAAGGTAGTCTACAGTAAGTGGAAGAGGGGACTGATCTCTTGGGTCAATTACAGGAATGCTGTCAGAGTATATAGGAATGAAACGAAGAAAGCCAAGGCCTCCTTGGAATTAAACCTGGCGAGGGATATCAAAGCCAACAAGAAGGGTTTCTTCAAGTATATTGGAGACAAAAGGAAAACGAGAGAAAATGTGGGCCTGCTCTTGAATGAGACAGGTGAACTGGTGACAGAGAATGCAGAGAAGGCGGAGTTACTGAATGCCTTCTTTGCTTCAGTCTTCACTGCTCAGGTCAGCCCTCAGGAGTCTCAGACTGGAGAAAACAGAGAAAGTCGGGGTGAAGGAAGACTTCCCCTTGATTGAGGAGAGCAGTTAAGTAAACTCAATACCCATAAGTCCATGGGTCCTGATGGGATACACCCATGGGTGTTGAGGGAGCTAGCAGAAGTCATTGCTGGGCCACTTTCCATCTTTGAAAGGTCCTAGAGATCAGGAGAGGTGCCTGAGGACTGGAGGAACACAAATGCCACTCCGGTCTTCAAAAAGGGCAAGAAGGAGAATCTGGGAAACTACAGACCAGTCAAGCCTCACCTCCATCCCTGGAAAGATGGTGGAACAGCTTGTTCTGGGCATCATCTCAAAGCATATGGAGGAAAAGAGGGTTATCGGTAGTAGTCAGCATGGATTCAGGAAGGAGAAGTCACATCTGACTAATCTAGTAGCCTTCTACAATGGAATTACTCGATGGATAGATGAGGGGAGGACAGTAGATGTTGTCTACCTTGACTTCAGCAAGGTGTTCGACACCGTTTCCCACAGCATCCTAGTAGGCAAGCTTAGGAAGTGTGGGCAGTGAGGTGGATTGAAAATTGGCTGAAAGATAGAACTCAGAGGGTTGTGATTAATGGCACAGAGTCTGGCTGGAGATCAGTGACAAGTGGTGTTCCCCAGGGGTCAGTACTGGGTCCAGTCCTGTTCAATATATTCATCAATGACCTGGATGAAGGGGTAGAGTGCATCCTCAGCAAGTCTGCTGATGATACAAAACTGGAAGGAATGACTGACGCACCAGAAGGCTGTGCTGCCATTCAGCACAACCTGGACAGGCCAGAGAGTTGTGCAGAGAGAAACATGATGAAAGTCAACAAGGGCAAGTATAGGGTGCTGCACCTGGGGAGGAATGACCCCACATACCAGTACAGGTTAGGGGCTTACCTGCTGGAAAGCAGCTCTGTGGAAAGAGACCTGGGAGTCCTGGTGGACAACAGGATGACCATGAGCCAGCAATGTGCACTTGTGGCCAAGAAGGCCAATGGCATCCTGGGGTGTATTAGAAGGGGTGTGGTTAGTACATGGAGAGAGGTTTTCCTTCCCCTCTACTCTGCCCTGGTACAGCCACATCTGGAATATTGTGTCCAGTTCTGGGCTCCCTGGTTCAAGAGAGACAGGGAGCTGCTGGAGAGGGTGCAGAGAAGGGCTATTAAGATGATTAGGGGACAGGAACCTCTCCCTTATGAGGAAAGACTGATGGACTTGGATCTATTTAGTCTGGAGAAGAGAAGACTGAGGGGGGATCTCATCCACACTTAAAAATTCTTAAAGGGTGGATGTCAGGAAAATGGGGCCACTCTTTTTTCTGTGGTGCCCCATGACAGGAGAAGAGGGAATGGAAGTCAACTTGAGCTCAGGAAGTTCCATCTAAACATGAGGAGGAACTTCTTTACTTTGGATGTGGCTGAGCACTGGAACAGGCTGCCCAGAGAGGTGGTAGAGTCTCTGTCTCTGGAGACATTCAAAACCCACCTGGATGCCTTCCTGTGTAACCTGCTCTAGGGGTTGGACTAGATGATCTCCAGAGGTCCCTTCCAGCCCTACCATTCTGTGATTCTGTGATTCTGTGAACTGGACTTCATGCCACTGCCCTCTGGATGCAGCCATTCAGTTTTCAATTCACCTCACTATCTGTTCCTCTAGATCTGTTCATTATCTTCTCTATGAGAAGCATGACAGTATGAGTATTCTCTCAGAATACATGAGACAGTATTTCAGGAGTACCTTGCAATGTGAAGACTGTACTGTAGAAAATATAGTCACTATATTGTATTTTTTCCATATTGCATAAAGACGAAAATAAACAGTTATGACTTCTACCACCTGCCAACTGTAAAATAGAGCAAACCAGAAACTTTTCTTTATCTCTGCTGGAGGCCTGTTTAAGAACTATTATGGGAACTTTCCCCATGCTATTCATTTCCAGATGCGCTCTTTCTTTTACGACTTTCTTCTTGAAAATTCTTTGTAACTCTAGTCAAAATTATGTGATTTCCAGAGTCTATCAGGAAAGAATTTAGAAAATCAAATTTCCTTCTCAATGCAGTGAAATCACAAAAAATAATCTTATTACCAGAAGATAAAAAATGTTAGTGATCATTTATTTGTCTATAACCAGTAATCTAGTCAGTTAATAGCATCTTGTTTTTTGAGGGAAATATTTTCAAGATTTCATGTTCTTTCTTTGTACATTTATCTTTCCTGGTAGTATTCCTGGAATTTGTCAACAAATGGAAAGATAATAGATGATAAAGGAGTTTTAAGGTTTAAAATATAGTAAACACCTTGTAGTAAATATTAACATGTACAACAGAGTTGTAGGGGAGTATCTTTTTGCACTTTATCACAATCCAGAAGCAAAAGCATGTTCCATATCTTTTAGACTCTCCCTGTTAGTTTTACACTAAGGAGCTAAACACGACAGATGCAAAACGGAGAATAGATATCCAAGTCTGTATGAATGCAGTTAAAAATACCCAGACATCTTTAATTTATGGAATCCCAAGCAGATGGTGGAATATGTTTACTGAACTCTTGTCTCTTTTTCTCTGAAGAACTAGAAACTTTAAATATCACAGCATATTTCAGAATTTGGCAGTGAGGACGTGAGTTTTCTGTGGTTTCTTCTTCTTCTTTTTTTATTTTTTTCAGTCCTAATAAGAGGTTCTTAAATTTGGAACACTTAAGATTTGTGATAGCTATGAATCTGATTCAAAGTCCTGATTTGAGATCACTAGGAGAAATACTTATTTAAAGAATGATGGGAAAGAGAAAATGTTGACTCACTAATTTCAGTGTCAGTACTACTATTTGATTTAGGAATTATAATTTAATGCTGTCAAAATTAAGCTGCTTTGAAGGCCAAAGTTACAATTAAATAATGTAGTTTGTTTTCTTGTATAATAGGATCCTAGTAAGATTATTTCATTATCTTTGCACATAAGGAGAATGTGGTGTTTGTCTTAAGCATATCTTCCAGATGGGCATTCATTCCTACTGTGAGCAAGCAAAAGATTGGAGTATGCCGTGCAGTCCCTGATCATTTGTTTCAGTCCCTTATTGAGCATCCTGTTAAAACTTTCCTCTCTCTTTGTCCTCTTCAGTTCAGTTGTCTTTAATTTTCCTTTGGTTTTTTTTGCTGTTAGTATTTCTGTACTCATGTAAAATTTTGATCATAATGCAGTTTCAGAAATAAATAACATGAGTCATTAAAGGAAGAGTAAAAGAAAACAATCAGAACTACTGTTACCACACATCAGTAAGTGATATCAGATACCACATATCAGATGCAGTTTGTACCTGCCTGTGACTCCATATTCTGGTAGTTATTTTAGTAATATGTTTGGTAATACTCCTATTTGAGGACTATACAATAGTAGTGCTCTACATACCTGGGTAACTACTAATAATTATGTTGTGTTTTCATGTCTTCCTGTGTAGTCGTAGTCTTTTTTTGAATTATTCTGAGAATTTATTTGATGTTCAGGAAATCCAAATTATGTAGAATTTTTTATTCTCTCAAGCTTCAAGGTAATTGAGAATGCACTGTTGGCCTTCTACATGAGGCTGTCAGTATTTGCAAAATGATTAGATGCAGTATCTGTTAAAATCTGTGTGTACAACCTGTGTGAATCTATCTGAAAAGATCAAATTACAGTCTAGATCTTCTGAATACTTCTTTACAAAAGTGCTTGGCTGTGAGAGAGTCCTTAGAAGCCTGACTAAACCGGAGCAGGGCAGAGAACAAGCAGTGGCTGGGGCCGTGTGCGGAGAGGAAGCAGCAGGCAGTTTCTCAGGCAGCCATTCTTCAGGATTATTTCTCTGAAGAAATTCCTGAAGCTCAGTCTCCAGATGAAAGAACGAAAGTGGATTTTTGGTCCCTGCATTTTTATGGTCTTTTTAATGGATTCTGAAGGAACAGGGAGGCTGCACATGAAACTGCTCTTGTTACCTACATATCCAAGACTCAGAGTGAAACTCCTGTCTATTTTATGACTCGTGTTTTAAAAATTGTGTGGGTATTACTGACTTCAGATTTTTCCTTCCTTCTCTGAAGACAGAAAGTGTCATGAAAATAATAAGAGAAAGGATTCTTATAAAACCAACCCTGTATTCTGTGTGTTCTGAATGATAGCTATAGCAGCAATAATTCAGAGATGGCTAAGCCTCAAAGTTAAGGAATGTATATGTATGTGCATGTGTATGCGCATATATCCCATTTGATATATTAAAAAAATATGGATAACTGTGTGAAAGCTGAATTAAATCTACCTAAATTTGCATGTTTTGCATTCAGCAAGTATAATTGTAATAAAGAGGAAGAGTATGGTTAAGTATGTAACACTTGACAGTCTAATTTGACAGCAGAGAAAAAAACTGGGTGGTTTAGGGAAGCAGGTTACAAGAATACGTAGATGTGCAAATCTGCATATTTAGGATAGAGACATATCTATTCAAATATATGGTTTTATATATACATTATTGAGATCTTTTTTTAAGACTTCATTTTTTTCTCATACATTCCTAAAATATGTTTGATTTTTTTTCAATAATTTGCTCTATTTATTCATCATGTGATATTGATTAGTAAGCTTGCAGACCTCCTACCTGCCTAGAGTAACATCAGATATGTATAAACATAAATAGTGTTATAAATAGTGCTTGACATTCTTGTCATGTGTCATTTAATATGTTCCTTTGAACAACAAACTCTCAAATACTGACATTCTAAACTTGTGAAACAGTGCTGCTCTGCAGAAAGTAGTAAATGATGGTTTTGAAGAAAGTGAAGGTGTGAAGTATATATATTTGAAAGGAAATTTTTTAATGGTTCTCTTGAAAAATCTGATTGTGAGTGTGGTGTTAATCATCCCCTTGAATATTCCATTAGGCGTAAGGATGAGAATTCACATCTTGTATTTGCGTTACGTACTTGTACTACTCTTTTGAGATTGCTAGTTAAAAACACATGAACTACACACACAAATTTTTATTTTTTAAAATTAACTGTTCTGGAAGTCCAGTCTTGATTCTCAAAAATGTTTGAATATAGATGTCAACAATTTATGTAAAAATGAAGTTAGTCACCATTCCTCTGTTTCATCCAGTGACTTACTAAGAGAAGTATTATCTTTTCATTAAGGTAGTAGCTATACAAAGGAAAAGAAATACATTACAGCCTAGAAGGTATCACTCACTTGGTGATTTCAGGTTATGAAAATGTTTTGTTTAAACAACTTGCATCTTATTCTTCTGGAGGAATCAAAACTATCCTGAGGTTATAAATTATGTCATAGCAAGGCTTTGTTTCAGTAGAAGCAAAGTGGGGAAGTAAGCTGGTCAAGGCCATTTAATGCCTTGTCCCTGGCTTGCATATTTCTTACACAAGGGTTTTGCCCAGAACTGTTGGAATCCCTTTCAAATATGCTAAAATGATAATAATTTTGTTTAAGAACAGTTTACCTGTACATTGCATAAGTTATGGATTCTTTTCTTTGCTTTTAAATACATCAGTCTGTAATTCTGACCCATCTGCGATAGGCACATTGTCTTCCTGGTCTTGAGAACAGAGGAGCTGGAGATGTAATAGCTATCAGAATACATTTTATAAACATTTTGGTCTTTAACCTTGTTCCTTAATGCGTAAGTCTTAAACAAGACAAGAAGACAGATGTAGTCAACTGCTTACCTGCCTTACTTAATAGTACCAGGTTGTCTCTTAAAATAGTGATAAAACAGGAAAGGAAGGAAGCACCCTCTGCCGCCTGATCATCTGACCGATTACAAAATTTCACATCAGCTTTTTCTGACTTCCCCATGAAAAGAAGCACTTTCAAAATGGGAAATAGTATTAAAGGACTGTTTTGCTAATTGCCAGCACCAACAGAAGGAACACAGCACCAAAAGGCTCAGGCTTATTTCACTGTCCACTTCAAGATGATACAGGAATAAAACAATCTGGTTAGTCAGAAAAGATAAATTTACTATACTTCAGCTATAAGCAGCAGCAGGAATACGCAGGGTAACACACCTAATCATTACTACATAGAAGTAACTATAGTGATTAAGAGACACATCACCAATTGCCCTATTAATACATTGTCATCATCCAGACCCGCTGTTGCTGGGCAGCCCCAGTTGCAGCAAGGGTTTGGAGAATCTTTCCTGGCAATTGGGAAATTCTGTGCAGTGCGTCCACTCGTAGGTGAGGCATCCAAAGTTTGCTGCAAGCGGGGTCCAACTTTTATACCATTGAATAAATGACTCCGGTTGCATAAACCTTAGAAATAACTTCAAAAGTGGGACTTCTGGTATTATTCCTCCTTATTAGGTTCTGTCCAGGTCAGCCTAGCCAGGGAAAGAACCCGAAAAGGGGATGTCTCTATCTGTTTTGGTTTTAATCACACATATCTCGGGATAGCTGGGTGTCTGTTCTCACAGCTAATCAGCCAGTTTCCCAGCAGAGAAAAATACTCTGCTGATTTCTGTCACAAAAACACACTGTCTGGTTGTGAGAATCATCCATATGTCAACTTTAATTCAGGGCCCATTGCTCAGACCAGAGCACTTCAAGCACTTGAAGAAAAATGAAGTGCAATGCTAAAAATAGAGTTCCTACTCTACTGTGTGTGGACAATGATTTAAACTTGAACACTTGTAAACTTGTACACTATACTTCAAAATCAAGCCAGCAGGTATTCTAAATCTCATCTGTGTAGGAAAAGAACTTCTCCAATGCTGACTTTGTCTTTGAAACTCTATTTCTTTATTTGTTGTTATATCAGTTTCTAAATAATGAAGCTAATTAAACATGCTTTTTTTTTATTCTCTCTCTGAAGAGTATAAGAAAAAAAACATTGCAAATCTACCTTTCAATTAGGTGAATTGAGCATTTTTGTACCAGGGTTTACACTGTATTAGAGGAATTGCAATTAGTTGGTTCCTAATTATTTTTTTTAAAAATGTGATTATATCAAAGTCTGCAATAAGGAATCTTTTCTTGCTGAGGATAATTTTTCATATATATATATATATATATATATAAAAATATATAAAAACATATATTTAGATATCTAAGGATATAGCCATAGCCTAAGCTGCAGATATAGTTTTGACAGCAAGGAATGTAACATCAAATAAAAAATATTTTCTATGAGATTAAAGTAAATTCAGCCAGGATATCACAGATTTTGGCTTTAGATGATCTGGGGAACATTTGAGGGGAAGGTGAAAAAATGAAGTGGTCAGGACTGCTAAAAGTCAACCCAAGGTAATTTCAGAGAAGCAAAAACCAACTCAGCAGAGAGTCTGAACCATGATTACCAGGGGCGAATCACACCTGACCAATCTTGATTGCCTTCTATGATAAAATGATGGGTCTGCAGATGAAGAGAGAGCCATGGATGTCATTTACCTTGACTTTAGTAAGACTTGTGACACTATTACCCACAGTTAAGCATTATGATCTGGATGGGTGGAAAACCAGATGGGTGAAAACTGTTTGGATGGTTGTGCTTAGAGAACCCTGGTTAGTGTGTTAGACTCTGGAGGCTGGTAACAGTGGAGTGTCCTGGGCCTGTCTTATTTAATATGTTTACCAATGACTGGGATAAGGCTGTGGACTGCACTCTCACCAAGTTTCTAGATGACACCAAATTGGGAGGAAAATAAATGTAAAAATTAATAGTTCGTAAAACCTCCTTTAAAATGCTGTAACTCACTATACAAACTAAATGACTTAGGAAAGATCTATGGGAAAGAATAGAATGAATTAACCTGAATGTCAGGTTAATTCACTGATCCATTATAAAATATAGCAGAATGAGTGTTCAGAAAGATACAGTATCTGCAAAAAGATTAGCACAGCTACATCTCATAGGTCATTTTTTTTGGTTTATTTAGTTTAATGGGAATGTAGGAGAAATATCTTTCTAGAACTCAATTTCAAATGATCACATTTTGGAAATGTGAATACGTGCCCAATATTTCTTATTTTGTAAATTAGCTATGTATAGACGAAGTCAGACCACTCACTTGGGAATAAATACCATATGAAGACAGTACATTTAATTCCATTGAGGGATGATGAACTCCTTTCCTTCAACTTCGTTTTCCTTTCTTATTTACCACGTGAAATCCATGACTGCTTTACTCCTCTGTCAGCACAGCTGTTGTTTATGCAGTCCTCCTTTTAAGAACCTGATGAACTTTTATGAACCAAAACCTGCTTCTGTCTGGGCTCAGTGCAGTCTTTCAGTGGAACATTTCAGAATGAAAAAATTTGAATGGAGAAGAAAACCAAAGCAAGGTGTGCTGGCAGATAATAATGAAATTAATGTTTATACAGGCTGCTAGGTTTGAGGTTTAATCTACTATGTTATTATAAGTAGAGCAACATGAAGTTGAATGGCACACTTTTTTTATACCAATGTAATCCCCCTGAAGTTAATTTTTGATTTTTTTTTTGTAAGTTCTATGTATTTATTTAGGACATAATAAAACCAGATTTCTCCATTATCATCTCATGCCATAACGCACTCAGGTTTAACTGCACATAGAGTTACTAAATTGGGTGTCAGTTCTTGATAAAATTAGGTGGTATTGTATAATTTCCTATAAAAGTTTGTTGCCAAGTCAGTTCTATTACAGTCAAGCACTTATTTCATCATTATGATGAATGCAGGTGAACTGAAGGAACCTAGAAACTGCTTACACTGCTCTGTTAAGCTGCTTGTAAAATTGTCTGTAAAAAACACCAAAAGAAACAGGAATAAAGGTTAGCACTGCAAATAGACTAGCTTAGGCATAAAGGAAAAAGCTTTCAGTTCATAATTTAGCATTTTTTTAAATAAAAAAAGTATGTTTAATTTCTACTTTAATTAGGAATGTAACAGTCAATAAAATGGAGATGAGGGTGCAGGAGAGCTAAGTAAAAGTTCCTGTTTTCCTTGTCTTTTTCTTGATCTTATGGTCCTATTTTCAGCTAAGGCTTGTTCTGTTCTGAATCAGAATATTGTTGGAAACTTAGGTTTTACAGGACATTTAGAAAAAACATCCCTGCCCTTGTCTTGTAACGAGTCGAGAAAAAAAAGCACTAAGGATTCAGGAGTACTCTGAACAAAATATTTAGCTATTCATATAAGCTATCGGTAAAGACTGGTTTTTGAGATCATGTTGCCTAGTGTTAAATTTTCTTTCAGTCTTTCACTTAGTCCAGATCTTTCTAGATGACTTCTCTCCACTAAATAGTAAGCTGAAAACACTGATAGAACCCCAAGCTGACTGCTCTGCTCCCCATTTTGTGCACGGAAGTATAGGACACAGACATTTGAGCTGATGGGATGCCACAGAGGTTGCATAGCAACAGATTCAAGAAGCATCTAATCTCTGCTGACTGTCAGACTCCAAGGGCAGCAGAGGAAGTATTGCAGGGATTGCAACTCCAGGTCTTTCAGACTCTTTAACCTTTTCTGTTTAAAAGAAAAATTTCTTTTTAAACGGCACTGGATAAGCATACCTGGCTTTTCAGGTACCACAGAAACAAGGAGAGTTGAACAGGAATATTAATACAACTTTTTTTAAACAGCTTTTTCTTCTTCCTTGCACTGTCAGAGAATAAAGCTAAGTATGGGATTAAAATATGAAAGCAAAAAATATCATATTATGCTGTCCATTGACAATATTGTGCTACAATTAATTTTTGTCAGTGATAGGCAAACACCATTTGTTGTATTTTCCTGCATCAGTGATTTGTTGTGCAGTAAGGGCAGTAAGAGATACATGATATACAGAGAATAAAGGGTTGGAGGTCAGGAGGATTGGCAGTTAAAGGTGACAATGAAAAAAATTGCAGTTGTGCTAGAGAACAGTGGTCACTAAGTGGGCAGTACTTCTCTTCCTTAAAATTTCTAATATTTCAATTTCAGGATTTTAATACTTTACAAAGAAGTGGGAATTCACAAAATATTTTAATTTCTTTGCAAGGAAAACATGTGAATCCCAATAACATTCCATACTTCTGTAACTGTTCCTTTAGAAGATTATAAAGCCCTCTAACAACGTTAAGCAACAAGGCTTTATGACAAATTACTCCCAGATATAAACAAAAACGAAGTATGGCTCCACAGAGAAGTAATTAGGACAAGCTGGCATACTATTTAGATTGGAAAACATCATAAAATAAGATTGCTTTTTTAAGCCTCTAAAGAGCTTGAAGTGATAAATTAATTTGTCAATGAAATTTAGACACCTCCTGCATTAAACTGAGCAAGGATTTTCAGGATCAGAAGACTGGATTTAGGTGTCTAAAACCCGGATACATTCTCTGTGATACAGAGTCCTTAATGATGCTATATAAGTGGCTTTAAAAAACCCCTTTTAAAGTAGTAAATAGTTGTATGTTTGTCAGTAATCGATCCAAGGTCCCAGAGGCTGAGTTTTCAGGAGTACTAAGACTTACAGTTCCAATGGAGGTAACCAGAAATGTCCTTTTGAACTTGTGTGAACTTACAAAAGGTTACATACTGCTAAGTAGCATGAAAAATTAGATGACTCTAAATGCAAACTTTGTAATGACTTGGATCTTAAGGCTATGTGCTTCAGTTCTTCTAGCATAAACTTTACTACCTAATCTATCATGGGTGTTTTTTGGTGAAGTTATATTTACTTTTTTGGTAACTTGCAGAGGAGTTAGTCTATCTGAGGCACATACACTTTATTCCAATGGTGAAATCATCTCTATCATTTCACAGGCAAGCTTTGTTATTGTTATTTTCATATTGTTTTACCGTAGTATAGAATAAAATAATAATACTGAATGTTCATGTCTGATCTTTGCTTAAGAAGAATGTCATGTAATTCAAGAGATGGCCTATTATCATCCCTGTAAAACGAAGGCTGACCCAGCTTGGAATCGTATCTCTGTGGTTGAAAATTGAAATTCTGCTGGGCAGACACAGTTAGGATCCTCATATCTAAAGATGAGAAAATTCATTTCCATGCCTGTGTAAGGAAGAATAGTGCCAAGTGTTAGAAGTAGCCCAAGGTGCAAAGACTCCAAGGCATGCTTACATAAATAAACAAAGCCCAGGATGCATTACATTAACTGCATGGATGTAGCCTGCTAAAAAGCTGGAGTGCAGTATGTTAGGAACATTCTTGCCCATGTTATGTTGTTGTATATTTTTAAAGAACTATATTAAATAGCATACAAAAAAAGCTAACTAAGAGAGGGACATTCTGCCAAATATATTAACGCTGCCATTCAGAATCTGTTGCGATGTAAACACTATGATTTCAGAACCTCCTTCCATTTTGGAAAGGAACATAAATTTGGGAATTCCATTTTTCATAAAATCCACTGAATAAAGTAAAATAACATTATTAAATAATTTCACTTGTTTTAAAATTTTAAAGTGCCATTCATATTCACTCATGGCATTGGCTATAAAACTAGCTATATTAGTTTAAATATAAAGATGTTTGTTGAAGCTAAACAGTTGATACTTGTGGAAACATTCTTATTTCCAACATGTTTTACCGCATCAGAGAAAATACAAAAGAAGAGTTAAATTCAGTTCTATAGCAAGGAACTTCCCATATGAGTCAGTAGATTGTCCCAAAAGACCTGATCTATATTAGCTTTACTAATGTCTAATGACAGGAATCTCTTCAGACTAAAAAAAAATTAAAATCTCGCAGTGTGTATCCGATGGTAAATAAATTCACATCTCAGTTCCCATTAAGTAAGTTAAGATTTCTTAATATTTTGATGTCAGTCTTGAAGTCTATTGAATTTTCAGTATGAAAATTGAAGCCATAAAAAATTATCCATAAAAATGAAGTTACATACATGTTTATAAACTTGGATTTTTAAAAGTTTCCAGTATTACCTTTCCTAGCATGTTATAATTTAGCAGCAGTGGCCTTTAATATTTGGCAATGCTATCTTTTTCCGAAATAGTAGCAGAAAATTAAAGACAAGAAAAGATACTTAGCATGTGCTTTGTGGAACGAACAATTTCAATATGTAAGCCTGAAGGAGAGAAAAATTATTCTATTTCTGTAGATGTCATACTGAGTCACAGAAATTTAATTAAGATCATAACATTGCATAAAAAGTGATGGAATAAGAACTGAAAGTAAACCTTAAAGAATTCTCTGTGATTCCCATATTACTAAGTTCTTCAATTCATAATTATTTTCTCCAGTGCTTAGTACTCTACCCTTCTAATCCTGGTTTCTAGTCATAGCACTTAATTTGTTTTTACCTTTCTTAACTTGCTTTTGTATTTATTGTCTTTTGTGTCCACTTCTGTAATTGCTGCCAATTTTATAATTGCACACATACACACACAGGAGGATGTACTTGGCATGTAGTAAGTATGTAGTGTATGACTAACTACTCACAATTCCTAGCATTTGACTTCTAGAATAACTGTGAAAATAGTAAAGTATTTTTGTACCAACCGTCACTAATATTTTAAGTGAAATGAAGGCATAAAAGAAACTTTTTCTTTTCCTTTTGATTTTTTTTTGGTCTGAATTTAGATCTCAAATATATATAAGAAAAATGGTTCTTAAAAAGCCTTGAAATCTTTGCAGTCTGTCCATGTAAAGTTAAATCTGCAGTGATTTCAGTGGGACTACTCAGTATAATTAGGAGTAGAAGAATCTGAGGTCCATACTGAAACCCCTTTCCATATAATCATTTTTTATTATGTTTTACCACTCGCTGTATATAGATAAATATGTATGATAGCTTAGTTTACATTATTTAAGTATATCTAAGTTTGCAAGTTAAAGAACATATAATATCAGAAGAATTTCTAAACATCTATATGCATTTCCAGATCAATTTTGATTTTCAGCTTAAAAAATATACTAGAGAAAATAATATGTAGCACAGGCTAGCTGCACACAATTTTAATTTACTGTTTTTCAGTAAAAATTGGAGTTAAGTTCGTGATTTTTTGTCTTCAAAGGAAAATCAGAAAAAAACCACACTAATTTCATTACTATTATAAACTACCAAAATTCAAACTTGTTATAGGATTCTAGTTGAAATTACACCAGTGTCTTTCTTTTAAATTGATGGAAGAGTGCAGTATTGATAATGACACTTGCAGGTGTGCAGCAGCAGCAACCTCTGGTACTTAACTGCTTCTTTTCTCTGAAGTGCTCTTTCTCTCTTGTCCCTTGCTATGTAACATGTGAGTTTGTCCTCTGCACTTGCCTAGACCTGAAAAGTAGAATCTACACAGGGAAACTTATGTTTGGAGATGTCCTGACCCTTGATGTTATTATGTAGATTATTGCTCGGCTGACCAATGCAGCTCCTTATTGCTTCCAAAATGATTTTTTTTTTCCAGAGCTGGGTACAAAGTCATTCAGGATAATTTACTTTTTTAGCAGATGTAACAGAGGGCCTCATTTGTGGAAGACTCCAGGGAACAGATCTGTTCTCAAAATTGTGTATTACACAGTGGTGAGTTGTTGTAGTTTTAAAGCCATAAGGATTTACTAAGTCGTGATCAGGAAAGATAATGTGATAGATGCAGGACAGAGAGGGCACTGAAAATAATTCTAGCATTTTGGACCCTGCTAACTTTTTCACATGACTGAGTAAGATTTGTGGCGTTCCTGTATTTCTGGAACCCAGAAGACTGTATTTTAACTTCTGGAGCACTTACATATTAGCCAGTTATGGATGGCTAATTATAAATTATTTGGCTAATATGTGATCATGTGGATGATAAAAGTAATTGATGTCATCTCAGAGAGTGTGCCTGTGAGCTGTGAAAAATACTACTGATGCTACTGCTCAGTTTATGCTGGCTGAGGGAAATGTGAGAACGCCGAATTAATACAGCACTGCATTTCTGCAGTGCACCTGAAAGCCAGCAGATGGAGTGTTTCAGTTGTGCTGACGAACAGTTCTTCCAAATTTCATCAGAACAACTGATACCTAACCCTTGCATCACAGCAGTTCCACTTTGCCTTTTAAGCAACTAAATGCTTAAAAGCGTTGAGATGCAAAGCAGCTGTGAGGCGAGCCATCTTACATTTACAAATATTATTTCTATATTATTATTAACTGTGAATAGGGTTCTGTATTGAGTATACTTTCTACACATTCATAAGGTTTAAGCTGGTTTATGTAAATGTGATGCAGACAATCTTGTCTCTTGCAAAAATGTTTCTTTTCAATTCTACTGCATCCATTTTGGAGTGGACTATCTTGTTTGTTTGACATATGATTTTTTTCAATTTGCATTATGTTCAGTGTCCTCTATTCATAGCCTTTTGTACTCTTGATTGTCTTAGGACAGATTTTCCATGTGTCATCCAACAGAAATTATTATTTATTTAATTTCTAGAGACTAAAATGTGCTTTACCTTAAAGTATAGCACATAGTAAAATATAGAAATACAGTGAAACAGTGCAGCGGGCAAAATTTAATCTTTGTCCTTCTATTTGTCCCACTTGCAATTTAAACAAGATTTTGTACATAAAATCTGAATCACCTTATGGTGAGACTCAGACACCTGCAGCTGGCCCTGGAGGCCCCAGCAACCCCTTGCCCCCTCTCCACACCTTCCCCACTCCTGCCCCTAATTGATCTCTCAGTGCACAGGAGCTGGCTGGGACCTCCTGACCACTGCAGTAGTCAACCTACAGACTCTCTGGTCTGTCCCAGTTCCAGCTTCCACCCCTGGATCCCGAGCTCTTACCCTACTCACCAGTTAGTCCTAGTTGATTCTCACTGCCCACCACACGCTGATCTATATTCCCACACACTACACATGCATTCGGATCTGTCCAGTCACTGTCACCATGGACACAAAGATGTGTCACCCCTGGTCCCACCCCAGTTGCTGCACTCAGACCCCAAACACACACATGAATAGTGTATAGAGAGCCTCTCACCTGGGAATGAGTTATAGAGAGAGTTTAATGAGAAGGCAGAACAGACTGCACTGACGAGGCACAGGGCGAGGCCAAACCAGCATACTGCCCAGCGAAAGCCGACAGGAGACTAGTCTCCTTCATCTTCTTATCTCTCCAGTTCTACACATTATTTCCTCCCCAAACCTCCTTGATCCTCCTCTGCTGCACCTTTGATTCTACTACTAAATATCCAGTAATCAGTCTTGCACAATCCAGAATGCTTTCCTAGGGGGATGCCAGGAATGAACTGTCTGACTGGTGTACTGGGGTTTCTGCTCCTGCATGTGTGTGGAGACAAGGCAGTTTTCATATATTCTAACACTATGTTTAAAAAATCAGCTCAGCGGTAAGCAAATCTGGCTATAAACCACGTTTTTTTTTCAAGAAGATGCAAAATTTTGAGATGACATTTTGTTCTTAAGTAGAACATTGTGAACCTTTTGAAGTTCAAAACAAAGTCTAGAAAGACTGATAAATAACCAATGAGATTGTATCAACCATAACTCAAAAATTACTTCTCTATTAGGAGTGGGGCATATTTTAAAGGCAAATTAGTTCTTTCTGGAGGGTGTTCAAAATAAGAAGGGAGTTGGAAATAATCAGAATTACAAGATTGACATACTAATTTTGCATTTCTGCTGGATTTTTAAGTAAAACTTGGAATTGCAGCAAAAGCTCTGAAGTCCCATAAAGTGATTTGTAGAATTCAGCATGGCTAAACAATAGCAGAGAAGCTATAGGGGAAACCGACAGAGCCACATGAGGTAGTTGTGTGTTTCCAAAGCAGACATTTGATTCAATGAATTATTGTTAAAGTGGAAAGAAACATGGAATGGCATTTTTAAATAAACATAAGTGGAAATTTTCTCTGTGGTTATAGCATGATAGTTAAAAAGGAGTCCAGCCCAGACTGAAGTCGATCTTGCAGACTTGTAGAAGTTACATTTTAGAGCTATTGAAGAAAGAAAAATGCTTCTCAGAACTAACAGAAATTGTTCAAGACTTTGTGTATTATAACATGGAAATTATTCTTAATTTTTTTAAATGCAAGATTATTTCCATTAGCTACTTAATATATCTCTTCCATGAACAATTAAAATGGAAATTTAGGTTATTTCCATAATTCCTTTGGCTCATAATTAATGAGGCACTATCATCATAAGCAAAAATATTTTGGGGATGAGAACAATGAATTCTCAATGTTCAAAGATGACCCTGTCATTTTCTTTAAGAAACATCATCATCATTAAAATGTTTTAAATAATTTGCCTACTTAGGAAAAAAAAAGTCTACCAGCATCAAGTAATTGATACTTGAATTAAAAATCCTTTTATATTATTTAGATTAGAGTGGTAATGCCAAACTAAATGATGTTGAATGGGGAGAAAGCTTGGCTTTAGTGAATAGTTGATACTTGGTTAATATTAAAAACCCTTCAGTTTTCTGTTCTTTGTGCTTCATACAAAATAAAACTTGTGTGGCAGATTTAAATCTTTAACTTGCAAGCCATAAACTCATTGAAAAAATAAAGTTCTGATGCTACTCTATCTTTATGTGTACCTGAATTTTTATGAAGAAAAAACAGTAGATACTGTGGGGAAAAAAAAAAAAAACAAAAAACACCAAACCTTCAGAAATGTAAAGGCTACCTTCTATCTTAAAATTGAAAGTAAGCTTGAACACTTATCTTAAAGGAGTGGCTTTGGTTCTTCATTTGGGAAGAAATTAGAAATGTCCAAATTAGAAACATAGGGCTTTAAAATTTTTTAAAATTTTAAAATTTAAAATAGCTTAAAAATAGCTTAATAGCTTAAAAATAAGCTACTGGGCCTCTTTAGACTTTTGGATCTTTTTTTTTTAGACTTTTGGATCTTTTTAAAGGAGTCAGTCTATAAAGGCAAAAAGTCCTTTATGATCTTTAAGTTTATAATGACAGAAAGAATTATGTCAGTGTACAGTTTTCCTTATCTGAGTAACAGTAATTTTATCTGGAGGAGTATTTCTGTGAATAAATCCTGTATGCAATGCTGAGGATAAATATTTTTCAGTACAATTCCTAACATGTCAGATACTTTTTTACTCTAGTAAACAATTTTCCACTGACACTGTTTGTATCATTTACTGTATTTACTGCTTTCAAAATTTTAATTCATAAAAACAAAACTGTTGTTTCATCTCAATAAATATTTTGAAAATTAACAGTGATAACAACATAATGTAAGCAACATGTCTAGCTTAACACCGTTGAGCTCTCTGAAAAGATTTTCACATTCAGTTTTGAAATAAAATGCTACATCTCCTCTTGAGTAAAAAAAAATCAAAACAGTAATAGCATAAGAAAAAATATAATGAATAACAATATTGGTGTCTTTAGTTTTTATGTAGGAAGATCTGAGCTGGTTGCCTTTATCATGGTTCATTGGTAGAATTACGTGGTTCATTTGTGGAATTATTTTTTGGAGAAAAAGCAAAACAAAAATATTCCTATTCTATAGGAGCTTCAAGCCAATTGTTTTTTTTTCCTCTCTCCTTCAAACCAGAGAAATGACTGGCTGATAATGATGACAGCAGATTAACAATCCAGTTCAAAGTTAGTCATACTGAAAAGGTCAAATCTTAACCGTTTTTGAAAAAAAGTGTTTTTGAAAAAAAGCATCTTAGACCTCATCAAGATTTTATATGAAGGGAAAATGTTGTTATAACGTTTTATTTTTTCACATATATTTATGAGAATCTGGATACAATCAGAAGTATAAGTTTTCCTATTAATTCAGCCAATACAAAAAGTTGTTTCCCCTGTTCTTTATTTTCTTTCTTGCTTGAGAGGCCATCAGTGAGAACCTGTACAGTTTGGTTGGGAGGCATTGTATACCTCCCAATATGTAAGGAAAAGAGGAGGCACCTGTGTGTGTATACAGGAAAGTCTCCTAGAAAAATATAGATCAGTGTATTTGGTTAACAAAAAAAGAAATTGTAACCCTAAAAAATGAACACAGTATTTACTAAAAAAACCTAAATCTGACAGAAATAAATGCTGCAGGTCTTGAAATGGCAGTGATATACATCAAAGTGAGTCTGTAATCTGGTATAGTGATGTGATATCACTTGAATATAGGGAAGAAATACAGGAGAAACATATATAAACTGGTAGTTTATTCCATCATTTTGCTCTAAGTTAATTAACAAGAAAATATGCAGAGATTCAGAGACTTTGATGTGGTTACAATAGGTATGTTCCATTTATTATTTGGACTGTATAATTTCATGCTCTATCATTGTGGAGTTGGTAAAAGAAAGAAGAAAACATGGAAATACTGTCTTTAGAGCACTGTGTAATAGAAGTAGATTCTACCTGTTCAATTGCAGCTTCAGTTAGTAGTTCATCCAAAATGTTTTTGTAGGGTGCTGTACGTTTAAGAAAGTAAGAGATTTCTGAAGAAAAGAGTTTGGTATCTTTTTTAATCTTAGAAAGGAAAGAACTAGGGAAATTATACCAGCAGAGAAAATTCCGTGGTTGTAATTTCATAGTCACATAATAGTTAGTTATAGGTATTAGCATCTAGACCATGACTGCTTGTATGCCCATGTAATGTAGTTGTGGTAAATTCATATGCTAAGTATTTCATTGTGTGAACAACTTATACAGAACACACTGGTTAAATTGGCTGTGCTTTTGGAGCTTTACAATGTATAAATCTTTTCTTTTAATATTCAAGAATTAGGCAGAATAATCATTCCAGGGCCGAACTGTTTGATGTATCATTTAATCTCTCCTTTTATATATCCCATTCTTACTTATCTTTTTAAAATTGCCTCCTTTCATTCAGTCTTATATTGTCTCTGCACACTTTATTCTCTTTGTTCCTGTATTCTTTGTGTTTATGAATGCAGTTGAACAGATATCAGCTGCCTTATACCACTGTAACTTGCTTGGCTTCATTGGATTTATTCCAATGCATGCCAGAGGAGGGTGCAATTTAGTACTTAAGGGGAAGAACTTTCACATATATTGATTCAAAATTACAATATTATATGAATTCTGTGGGATCATCTTCTTTTATTAAAAAAAAATATTTTAGATCATTGCTTCAGTATAGTTGAGATTTTATTCAGATAAACAGAAAGATGTCCAGGCTGCCTTGTGTTTCTTTTATTTTTGGTTTTGGTTTGGGGTTGTTTGGGTTTTTTTGGGTTGGTTGGGGTTTAAGGCACAGGAGCAGACCGTCTCGGTGTGCTGTAAGTCAAACTGGTGGGAAAGAAGACTGGACTGGCTGAACAGCAAGCTTTGGTTGGAACTCAGGAAAAAAAGAGGAAAGTTTATGACCTTTGGAAGAAGGGACAGGCAACTGAGGAGGACTACAAAGATGTCATGAGGCTATGTAGGGAGCAAACTGGAAGGACCAAAGCCCAACTAGAACTTAATCTGGCTACTGCCGTAAAAGACAATAAAAAATATTTCTAAAAATACATTAGCAACAAAAGAAGGACTAAGGAGAATCTCCGTCCTTTATTGGATGCAGTGGGAAACATAGTGGCCAAGTATGGGGAAAAGACTGAAGTACTGAATGCCTTCTTTGCCTCATTCTTTAAGAGTAAGACCAGTTGCTCTTGGGCATACCCAGCCCCCTGAGCTGGAAGACAGAGATAGAGAGAACAATGAAGCCCCCATAATCCAAGGGGAAATCCAAGGGAAAAATCAACCTGCTACACCACTTACACACACACAAGTCTATGGGGCTTGATGGCATCCACCAAAGTGTACTGATGGAACTGGTGAAAGTGCTCACCAAGCCACTTTCCATCATTTATCAGCAGTCCTGGCTAACTGAGGAGGTTCCAGTTGACTGGAGGTTAGCAAATGTGATGCTCATCTAGAAGAAGGGCAAGAAGGAGGATCCAGGGAACTACAGGCCTATCAGTCTGCCCTCAGTGCCATGGAAGGTCATGGAGCAGATCATCTTCTGTGCCACAGCACACCATCTACAGGACAGCAGGTGATCAGGCCCAGTCAGCATGGGTTTATGAAAGGCAGGTCCTGCTTAACTAACCTGATCTCCTTCTATGACAAGAAGACCCACTTAGTGGATGAGGGAAAGGCTGTAGATGTTGCCTACCTGGACTTCAGTAAAGCTTTTGACACCGTTTCCCACAGCATTTTCCTGGAGAAATGTTCATGGCTTGGATGGATGTATGCTTTACTGGATAAAAAAATCTGCTGGATGGCTGGGCTCCAAGAGTAGTGGTGAATGGAGTTAAATTCAGTTGGTGGCCAGTCACACGTGGTGTCCCCGGGGCTCTGTACTGGGGCCAGTTCTGTTTTATATCTTTATCAATGATCTGGATGACAGGATCGAATGCACCCTCAGTAAGTTTGCATATGACACCAAGTTGGGCAGGAGTGTTGATCTTCTTGAGGGTAGAAAGGCTATACAGCGAGATCTGGACAGGCTGGATTGGTGGACCAAGGCCAATGGTGTGAGGTTCAACAAGGCCAAGTGCAGGATCCTGCACTTGGGTCACAACCACCCTATGCAGTGCTCCAGACTTGGGGAAGAGTAGCTGGAAATCTGCCCAGTAGAAAAGGACCTGAGATGTTCATTGACAGCTGAATATGAGCCAGCAGTGTGCCCTGGTGGCCATGAATGCCAATACCATTCCTGGTTTGTATCTTGAATAGAGTGGCCAGTAGAACTAGGGGAGTGATTGGCACCCTGTACTCTGAACTGATGAGACTGTGGATCAAATACTGTGTTCAGTTTTGGGCCCACCACTACAAGAAGGACATTGAGGTACTGGAGTGTGTCCAAAGAAGGGCAACGAAGCTAGTGAGGGTTTAGAGCACAAGTCTTATGAGGAGTGGCTGAGGGAAACGAGGTTATTTAGCCCAGAGAAAAAGAGGCCTGAAAGGAGGTTGTGGCAAGGTGGGTGTTGGTCTCTCAAGTAACAAGTGATAGGACAAGAGGAAATGGCCTTAGGTTGCACCAGGAGAAATTTAGATTAGACACTAAGAAAAAAATCTTCACAGAAGTTGTTGTCAAGCATCAGAACAAGCTGCCCAGAGAAGTGGTTGGTGGTATTTAAAAATGTCTAGATGTTGCACTTAGGGACGTGGTTTAGTGATGACTTGGCAGTGTTAGGTTAATAGTTGGACTTGATGGTCTTAAAGGTCTTTGCCTAATCTAAATGATTCTATGACTCTAAATGCTGCCATAATAAACATGATTAATAACATACTAACGTACTTCTACTCACCTCTTTACTACCGTCTGTACCAACCTGTTACCTTTCACCCTGATTTGCTGCTCAGTTTACGGTCTTTAAAAGGCTGTGAAGGACTTTGTCCAAGGCTCTTTAGGCATTCAGAGGAGTCATACCTACTCTTTCTCCTCTGTGACACATTTTGATGACTTAGTCTTCAGACACGATTTTCTTTGTTTTTCTTATAGTCTAGGTTTTGTTAACTTTCTTCATTGACACTGTGTGGATTGTGCTCTTCTGGATGCCATGAGTTTCATGATTGTTTTCATCAGTTTTCCAGAAACTGAAGTTATGAATAGCTCTTTAGTTACCAATTTTCTTTAGTGGTCTTGCTGAAATGGTAATGCTATCTAGTTCATTGCATCTTAGCTGTCAATTTTATTTGAAAAGCAAAATTATCAGAGAATTTAATACCAATCTGCCTGCAAAATAAATAAACTGAGTAATATATGACTATTTCTGCTGCTTTCTGTTTCTGAAAGTGGAAGGTTGGGATGAGGGGCATGAAGTTACCCAGTGAGCCGGTTTTGAGTGGACTTCTTCCAAATCTAATTAAAAGTCCTTACATCCAGACTCTGTAAAAACTGCAACACACAATCTCCTTTTTGTCCTGTCTCATTCTAAATATACTTTAATTGCAATAAAGAAACTAATATTTTACAGTGCATTTTGTACTGTAATAAAGGGGAAAAAATAGTAGTGGCAGAAAAGGAAAGCACAGTTAATTCAGAAATTTTCTGTTGATTTTGTAGGTAGTACTTTCCTGTCCTTTATCTTGAAGAATTTTTTCTTTTTTTTTTAATGAGACACTTACAGGTCACTTACAGGGCAATGCATTTTATAGATATCATTGGGTAGAGCTGTAGTGGCTTTCCTTCTCTTTTTTCCCTAAGTCTGGATCTTCAGGTGGTATGGTTATCCTAGGTCAAAGTCATGTGGCTGTGTCATTCTGCAATCATTTAGGTCTGATCATCATTGATTAATTAAATAATGTACAAACTCCTTTCTCTTTCTATAAATATTTTGCCTTAGCAAATTGCAAGAAACATTAAGTTAGAGAAAATTAAAAAGAAAAGTGGATAGGAAAGTCATAACTTGTGAACCCAGTAACAGCTCAGTGTAAATTCCTAAGTGTTATTTCATCTTTCTTGAGTTCATTAGCTGTAGTAATTTTCCTGATTCTGGGTCACTCATTGAAGTGTAAAACTCACAGTGATATGATTATATTTACCTGTTGTTAAGACTTAATTTTTTCTGACACCGAGGGACTGATGAGAAGGGTAAGTGTAGCTAATGTTTCTGCATTATTCCTTAGGCATTTTGCAAATCTTGTAACTCAGCTGGATGGAATATTCCAGCATGTTTCTCTACAATATCTCAATGTCTTCTTCCCCTGCAGCAGGTAGTGCAAGCCACAGAAAGATTACTAGCTTAAGTAGCTAACAAATTCCCATAACACGAAGTTTAAAAGACAGATCAAGAGAAGTTTTCTCCAGTGATATATTCTAAAAACATATCATATGTTAAGATACGTTTTGAGGTGCTGGAATGCATCCAAAGAAGAGCAACAAAGCTAGTGAAGGGACTAGAGAGCAATTTTTAGGAGGAGTGGCTGAGGGAACTGAGGTTAATTAGCCTGAAGAAAAGGAGGCTCAGGAGAGACCCTGTTGCACTCTACAACTACCTGAAAGGAGGTTGTAGCAAGGTGGGTGTTGGTCTCTTCTCCCAAGTAACAAGTGATAAGAGAAGAGGAAATGTCCTTAAGTTGCACCAGGGAAAGTTTAGATTGGCCTCTAGGAAGGAAATCTTCACTAGAAATGGTTGTGAGCATTGGAACAGGCTGCCCAGGGAAGTGATTGAGTCACCATCCCTGGAGCTATTTAAATGGCATGTAGTTGTGGCACTTAGGAACATGTTTTAGTGGTAGACTTGGCAGCATTAGGTTAATGGTTGGACTTGATCTTAAAGGTCTTTTCCAGTGTGAACAATTCTATGATTCTAAGAACAATTACTGTTGATAATCAGTATTTTCTTTTATCCTTTTCCTAAAACTACTTTTCTGCA